>CABHPH010153537.1:2359-39326 GCA_902168325.1 Peromyscus nudipes
AAAATGTGTGGGTGAGAGGGATACCCCTGAAAATACAATTAAGAGGTAGAGTCTGGTGAGGTAGATAAGGCTGTTCTCCTACCCCAACAATAGGGAGACAAGAATGAGAGGTAGGACCCCAAAACTCCCTCAGGACTGAGTAAGTGGCTCTGGTGTCCAAAAGGAAGGAAATGGATCACCCTGATACTATAATGGCTACCCTGGGTTCCCTGTGAGAGATGGCTGTGGCTGGGCTGGGAACAGGGCACCTTCAATTGTCCATTGCCAAGCCTAGGAGATCAGCTGGAGGGTGGTCTTTGTTTGATGTCCCCATGCCATGAGGTGCACAGGGGCAGTCAGCTGACCAGTGTCCCTCTTGGTGACACTTTGGACAAGGCCCAGATGGTGGCCCATATGGGGCAGGGCAGGCATGAGCCCAGTGGTCTTCTCTACTACATTTAAAACAGGCACCTGGAAGCCTTCAGGCAGCCAGTTGGATAGTGTGTGCCAGCATTTGGCAGTTCTGTCTATGCGCTTTCTCATCTCTCCCATGGTGCACCTTAAATGCCACCACTAGGACTTCTGCCTGTGGGGTCAGGGGCCCTCTCTCCAGATGCTTAAGTTTAGCCCTGATGTTAGGGAAGCTCTGTGAGACAAAGTGGGTCATAAGGAGCTGCCTGCCCTCTGGGCTTTCAGGATCCAGACTAGCATATTGTAAGACAGCCTTTGTAAACCGTTCTAAAAAATGAGATGGATTTTCTCTGTTATCTTGAATTACATTTTTTAGCTTTTCATGGTTTACTGGTTTGAAGGAAGCCTTATGAAGACCTGCCAGGAGGCAGGTTATAAACCAATCTCTAGCTAGAAAGCCACCCGGGTTATTGTAATCCCAATGTGGATCCTGATTGGGAACCGCCTCAGCCCCGGGTGGATGGGCAGCATTAGTTTGATGAACCTTGTCTGCATGTGTCCTAGCCTGCTCCCAAACCCATCTGTGCTCCTCAGGAAGTAGGCTATTAGCAAGATATATATATATATCTTGTCTGCCTTTGCACTAAGAAATGGCCTAAATATCCCTTAGATAACAAGAAAAAATGGCTATCTAATGGCTCCTTGGATATTTTACAGGAATTATCTAACTTCTGCCAGCAAATGGCCACAGCCATCTCTCACAGGGAACCCAGGGTAGCCATTATAGTATCAGAGTGATCCATTTCCTTCCTTTTGGACACCAGAGCCACTTACTCAGTCCTGAGGGAGTTTTGGGGTCCTACCTCTCATTCTTGTCTCCCTATTGTTGGGGTAGGGGAACAGCCTTACCTACCTCACCAGACTCTACCATGAAAATGAGGCTATAAGATTGGGTAATATATTAGAATTGTTTAATAAAGGAAACAGAATTAGAGGTATAGGAATCCAGTTTTTTTTTCCTATCTGAGAAAGTTCTGTGAGGGAGAAAGGGATGTGAACCTTAACTAGTCCATCCACCCTGGCCACCTCTTGCAAAGGGAGAATGCTTGACAGGTTGACATGGCTGGAGTTGAATCCCTTAGCAGCCCAAGAATGAGTGATAGGAGGGGTAAAGGTTGGAGCCAGATTCAGGTGGTTGGAGTGGCCTAATATTAGAGAGGAGGAGGGGGACTAGAGAGGAGCCAAAGAGGCAGAAGCCCAAGGAGCGGGAGGTCAGATAGATGGGGCTTCATGTGCAGGGTCCAGAGCAGTAGTCAGAGGCTCCTCAGGTTCAGGTTGCACAGCTAGGAGCACGTGGGCAGGAGAGAGGAATCAAGAAGGGAGGGTTTGGAGCTCAGGTTAAAAAAAAAAGCCTGGATATAAGGTAACTCTTTCCGTTTGCCCATTTGCTGGCAGAAGTTAGATAATTCCTGTAAAATATCCAAGGAGCCATTAGATAGCCATTTTTTCTTGTTATCTAAGGGATATTTAGGCCATTTCTTTAGGCAAAGAATTTCTTTAGGCCATTTAGGCAAAGGCAGACAAGCTTAAAGGTCTTTAAGTAAGGCATTAAGCTGAGAGCCTTAAGAGTTTCCAGAAGACATCCCAGCAGAGAGGTGGGACTATTAGGGTTGGAATCTTTATTTCCCATGACCATGGCGGAGAAAAAAAATTAAATAATAATAATAATAATAATAATAATAAAAAACCCAAATGTGATCCAAGTGTGATCTTAGGTATCCCTGAGATCAAATGAGGATGGGCAATTGGCACAAGTCATTCAATGCTTTGTCAAGCCAGAGAATGAGGGCCAGGGCATACATGTCTCAGGACAAGGGTCCAACAGTGGCAGGTTCAAGTCATTCAATGCTTCATCAAGTGCAAGAATGGGGACAGCACTTACACAGCCCAAGAACGGGGGTCCGTCAGTGAGAGCAATATCTCAGACTGCAGTCATAGGAAATGGCTAGAGATCGAAGCCTGAGATGGACGCTGACCATAGCCAATGAAGGCCATGGACAGGAGTTCCCTCAATCCCATGGACACCAGAAAGATGCTGGACAATCCAAAGTCCCATGAGCCCAGGGGACTGTTTGCACTGGCTGGAAAGGGAAAACTCATCAATTAAAGCAGCTGGTGTTGTGTGAATTGGTCCAGTGGCCAAGCAAAGGGAAACATGGGCAGTCATAGATAGAGTAAACCTTGGTACAGGGTCCGGGTGCAGAGCACCTGGAGGGCCTGCTTCATCTTGGCACCAATGTTCACCCATGTTATTTATTATGCAGCACAATGTTATTCATTAAGTGGTGCTGTTTACAGTGAGAGAAAAGCCATGAGGTACAACAAAGCCCACCATAAGGGTTTATTATGGGAAGGGAACAGAAGGGATGTACATAGGCCTATGGGAATGATCGTGCAGGAAAAGAGAGGAGGGATAAGTGGAACCCACTTTTATAGGTTCTCCTGCACATGCACATAAGGGTTTAAGTAGCTACGCCACACATGCACATAGATTATGTGATCACACTGCACACAAATTCCGTGATTATGCAGTGCATAGATTATGTAAGATGTAAGGCTCTGGGATAACTAAGCATCTTGCCAGCACACACAAGGTCATGTAGCTGGGGGAGTGGCTAGGAATTCTAACAATTAACACCTCTACTACACAGGGAAACAGATGGTTCAAAATAATTAAAAAGCAAAATGGACATGTCCAAATTTTATCTTGTCTTGTTTAATGAAAAGACTCCATTTCTCCAAGGCAATTTCTAAATTCCTATTAAATCTTAATATCTTTAAAAAACTCATAACATTACAAATATGTATTACCTGTATTTATAATTGCCATATATTTAATATACAGTATTCATATTTTGTTTTTCAAATATTGCTTCACTGATTATCATTTGGAAAATAATTATATTTTTCCTTTTATTGAAAAGAGATTCTTATATTTTTGGTTGTGCATATAGCTTTTAATGGCTGAGCCATCTCTCCAGTACAGAAACCAAGAAACAAACAACCACCCAACAAAGATAAAACCAGACACTAGAGTTCAGAATTATACTCCTCCCAAATCCAGATGCCTAGATCCCTTTATAAAAACACAGTCAATAACATCCAGGACAATATATCTCCACTAGAGCTCAACAACCCTGCCACGGCAGGTCGTGAACATTCCAGTATACTTGAAACACAAGAAAAAGACCTTAAAACAGCCTGTATCTATTTGACAGAGGTTCTTTTTTCCTCTTTTTTTAATTAAGAAATTTATTCATTTTACATACCAACCACAGATCCCCCATCCCCCTCTCTTCCCCCCAGCCCACCCCCCCATTCCCTCCTACAAAAAGCGGAGGCCTCCCATGGGGAGTCAGCAGAGCCTGGTATATTCAGTTGAGGCAGGTCCAAGCCCCTCCGCCTGTATCAAGGCTATGCAGGGTGTCCCACTATTGGTAATGGGCTCCAAAAAGCCAGCTTATGCATCAGGGATGGATCCTGATCTTACTGCCAAGGGGAGCCTTAAGCAGATCAAGCTACACAACTGTCTTGCTTATGCAGAGGACCTAGTCCAGTCCCATGGAGGCTCCACAGCTGTTGGTCTATAGTTCATTAGTTCCCACTAGCTTGCCTTGGTTGTCTCTGTAGGTCTCCCCATCATGATCTTGATGCCCCTTGCTCATAGAATCCCTCTTTTCTCTCTTTGACTGGACTCCTGGAGCTTGGCCTGGTGCTTGGCTGTGGATCTCTGCATCTGCTTCTGTGATAGAGGTTCTTAAAGAGGTAATGAATAAATCACTTTAAAAATCCTATGAAAATACAAACAAACAGTGCAAGGAAATGAATAAAACCTTCCAAAACCTGAAAGTAGATATAGAATCAATTAAAGAATAACAAACTGAGGGAAGTCTGGAAATGAAAAATTTAGGAACAATAACAGGAAGCACAGAGGCAATCCTCATCAACAGAACACAAGATATAGAAGAAAGAATCTCTTTGACGAAAACACCAGTCAAAAAAATGTTAAATCTAAAACACTCTTGCACAAAACATCCAGGAAACCTAGGACATTATGAAAATACAAAAATCTAAGAATATTAGGAATGAAGAAAAGAGAAGAAACTCAGGTCAAAGGCACAGAAAATATTTTCAACAAAATCATAGAAGAAAATTTCTCTAACCTAAAGGAGATGCTTATGAAAGTACAAAAAGCATAATAATACCAAATAGATTGGACCAGAAAAGAAAGTCCCTTCAGCATATCATAGTCAAAACACTAAATGTACAGGACAAAGAAAGAATTTTAAAAGCTGCAAGGGGAAAAGACCAAGTAACATATAAAGGCAAACCTATTAGAGTCACACATGACTTCTCAGTGGAGACTCTAAAGGCCAGAAAGGCTAGATGTCCTGCAGACTTTAAGAGACCACAGATGCCAGCTCAGACTACCATACCCAGGAAATCAAACCTACAGAAATTGTTAGAAAGTAAGCTCCCATGCAAAGAGGTTAACTATACCCAAGAAAACACAGGAAATAAATAATCTCAGACTAGCAAAGTCAAAAGGAGGGAGGCATGCACACACATATTCACACAATCAGATACACACACACACACACACACACTCACTCACTCAAATATACAGACACATACACACTCACTCTGTCTCCCATACACAAAATAATAACAACAACAACAACAAAATAATCACAGAACATTAATATCATCTCTCAACATCAATGGTCTCAATTTCCTAATAAAAAGACAGAATAACAGAATAGATGTGAAAACAGAACCCATCTTTCTGCTGTATCCAAGAAACACACCTTAACATCATGGGTAGACATTAACTCAGAGTAAAAGTTGGAAAAAGATATTTTGAGCAATAGACCCAAGAAACAAGCTAGTGTAGCCACTTTATTATCTGAAAAATCAAATTCAAACCAAAACTAATCAGAAGAGATATGGAAGGACCCTACATACTCATCAAAAGAAAATTCATCAAAGGGACATTTCAATTCTTTTTTTCCCCCCCTCAAAACAGGATTTTTCTATATACCCCTGGCTGTTCTGTAACTCACTGTGTAGATCAGGTTGACCTCAAACTCACAGAGCTCCACCTGCCTCTGCTTCCTAAGTGCTGGAATTAAAGGCCTGTGTCACTTCTGTCTGATGTTTCAATTCCCAATATTTGAGCTCCAAACACAAGTGCACACAAATTTGTAAAAGAAACACTACTGCAGCTTCAATCACATATCGATCCTCACACACTGATAGTGGGATACTTCAGTACACCATTCTCACCAACGAACATGTCATCTGGACAAAAACTAAACAGAAATGAGGGATCTCCCTGAAATGATAAAACATATGAACTGAACAGATAGTAGCAGAACATTTCACCAAATCACTAAAGAATATATCTTCTCAGCACTTCATGAAACTTTCTCCAAAACTAACCACATACGCAGAGACAAACCAAGTCTCAACAGACACAAGAAAATTGAAATAAAACCCTGCATCTTATCTGACCATCATGGATTAAAGCTGTTTATCAACAACAAGAGAAACAAAAGAAAGTCTATAAACTCATAGAAACTGTATGAAAAATGACTCAAGACAGAAAATAAGAAAAAAACCATACTCTTTCTAGAATTGAATGAAAATGAATGCACAGCATACCCAAACTTGTGGGACACAATGATACTGTCCTAACAGGCAAATTTCTAGCATTAAGTGCATACGGAAAAAAAAATAAAAGAAAATGGAGAGATCTCATATTAGCAACCTAATTGCACACCTGAATGCTCTGAAACAAGGGAAGAAATCAAACCCCAAAGAAGTAAAGAGCAAGAAATACTCAAACTCGGGGTGAAATAAATAAAATAGAAACAACAAGAAAAGAAAAGCAATTCAAAGAATCAATGAAACTAAGTGTGGTGGTTTGAAAGAAAATGGCTGCCAAAGGGAGTGGCACTATGAGGAGGTGTGGCCTTGTTAGAGTAGGTGTGGTCTTGTTGGAGGAAGTGTGTCACTGTGGAGGCTGGATTTGAGGTCTCATATATGCTCAAGATACTGCCCAGTGTATCAGACCACTTCCTGTTGTCTGCATGTCAAGATGTAGTAGTAGCTACTTCTCCAGCATGCCACCAGGTCTCACCATGATGATAATGGACTAAACCTCTGAAAATGTAAGCCACCCCAATTCAGTGTTTTTTCTTTATAAGTGTAGCTGTGGTCGTTGTGTCTCGTCACAACAATAGAAATGCTAACTAAGGCAGAAAGTTGGTAACAGGGACTGTTTTGCTGTGATAGGTCTGATCATGCTTTTGTTTGAAGGAATATGAACATTGGGACTATGGATTAGAAAAACAGTTGAATGTATAAAGTGCTGCTTAATGGGACATCTTTCTAGG
Organism: Peromyscus nudipes; assembly: GCA_902168325.1. Lineage (NCBI taxonomy): Eukaryota > Metazoa > Chordata > Mammalia > Rodentia > Cricetidae > Peromyscus > Peromyscus nudipes. The sequence goes on from CABHPH010153537.1 coordinate 9,208, forward strand.
AACATGGAAGACAGTGGTGTTGAGTTTGATTTGAATTCTGGGGGTCTGGCTCAAGAGCTCTCAGAGAAGAATTTTAACATACTGCCTAGAGATCATTCTTGTGACATTTTGGTGAAGAGCGTGGCTCTTTTTTGCTCTTGTCTGGAGTTTGCCTGCGGCTAAAGTGAAAAGATTTGGATTAATTCCATTGGTGGAGGAAATCTCAAAATAGCCTAGTATAGGTTGCCTAGGAGACTCCAAGATTTTAGAGATGTCAGAGTCATGGGATATCTTCTGAGGAAATCTGACAGGGAGTGGAAATAGCCCAAGAGAAAAAAGTATGTTGCAGTCAACAAAGACAAAAGGAATTGGAGAGGAATCTGAAGAATGTTCTGACCTCAGACATGGAGATGCAGAGTTTGGAGTTTGCCAAGTGGGTTTTGGTCTTGCTTTGGTTGGTATTTCTTCACTATGTCCCCTTCCCTATGTTTTAGAATAGTAATGTGTATTCTGTGTCATAGTATGTTGGAAGTATGTGATCTGCTTTTTGATTTTGATTTTACAGGTGATTACAGTTAAAAGATTGCATGAATCTCAGAAGAGACTTTGAAATTTGGACTTTTAAATAAGTTTGGGACTGTGATAGACTATGGGAACTTTTGAAGTTGGACTAAATGCATTTTTTTGCATTATAATATGGATACAAGCCTTTGGGGGTCAGGGAATGGAATATGTTGGTTTCAAAGAAAATGGCCCCCGAAACGAGTGGCACTATTAAGAGGTGTGGTCTTGTTAGAGGAACTGTGGAGGCTGGCTTTGGGGTCTCATAAATGCTCAAGATACAGTCCAGTGTCTCAGACAACTTCCTGATGTCTGTAATTCAAGATGTAGGACACTTGGCTACTTTTCCAGAACCATGTCTACCTACATGCTACCATGTCACACCATGATGATAATGGACTAAATGTCTGAAAATGTTAACTACCCCAATTTAATGCTTTTTTTAAAAAAATAAGAATTACTGTGGTGACAGTGTCTCTGCATAGCAATAGAAACCCTAACTAAGGCACAAAGAGTTGGTTCTTTGAGAAAAACAGTAAGAGTGTCAAAACATTATTCAAATTAACTAAAAGGCAAAGAATCAAGATCCTAATTAACAAAATTAGAAATGAAAAGGAGGACATAATGACAGACACCAAGGGAATCCAGAGAATAAGGACATATGTTAACAACCTGAACTCTTGAAAATTAGAAAACCTAAAAGAAATGGATAATTTTTCCAGTATATATCACCTACCAAAGTTAAATCAAGATCAGATAAACAATTTATCAGACCCTGTAACATTTAATGAAATTGAAGCAGTCCTTAAAATTTTCCCAAATAAAATCAACCAACCAACCAACCAACCAACCAACCAACCAACCAACCAACCAACCAAACAGAAAACAACAGCAATAACAACAAAAAACTAAGAGCCAGGTGCTTTCAGTGCACAATTCTTCCAGTTTTTAAATTATAGCTAATGCCAATACTCCTCAAAATAGAAACAGAAGGAATTTTGACCAGTCACTTTATGAGGGAGGCTACAGTCACCCTGATTCTCAAACCACATACTGACTCAACAAAGAAAAACAATTACAGACCAAATTCCTGCATGAACGTAGATGCAAAAATACTCAATAAAATACTTGCAAACTGAATCTAAGAACACATCAAAAAGATCATCCACTATGATCAAGTACATTTCATCCCAGAGATGCAGGGATAGTTCAACACATGTAAATTGATAAACACAATCTGCCATATAAACAAACTGAAAGACAAAAACCACATGATCATCTCATTAGATGCAGAAAAGGCCTTTGACAAATTCTAACACCACTTCATGATATTTGTCCTGAAGAGATTAGGAATACATGGGACATATATAAACATAATAAAGGAGGTTTACAGCAAGGCTATAGCTGACATCAACTTAAATGGAGAGAAACTCAAAGCAATTTTATGAGAATTAGGAACAAGACAAAGTTTTCCACTCTCTCCATACCTGTTCAATATAATACTTAAATTCTTAGCTAGAGCAATAAGGTAATTGAAGTTGTAGCTGAAGTTTTCCTGTGTCCCACCTGGTCTGAGGTCAAGGCAAATCTCTCTTACCCGCTGGTCCTGCAGCCACTCAGACCCAAATAAACACACACAGGCTAATATTATTTTTAAACTATGGCCATGGCAGGCTTCTTGCTATTTAGTTCTTATATCTTAAGTTAACCCATTTCTATTAATCTGTAAGTTGCCACGTGGCTGTGGGTTACTGGTCTGCTGGCATGTTGTTCCTTTGGTGGTGGCTGGTGTCTCCTCTCTGTTCTGTCTTTCAACTTCCTCCTCTCTAGTTAGAATGTCCTGCCTAACCCTATTCTGCCTCAACATTGGCCAAACAGCTTTATTTATCAACCAATCAGAACAACACAAATTCACAGCATACAGAAAGACATTCACCCATCATGAAGTAGATAGAAATTTGGAAGGAAGAAGTCAAAGCATCTTTATTTGCATATGATATGATAGTATATATAAATGACCTGAAAATTTCCACTTGGAAACTCCTGCAGCTGATGAACACTTTCAGCAAAGTAGCTGGATACAAAATTAACTCACAAAAATCAGTAGTTCTCCTATATATAAATGACAAATGGTCTGATAAAGAAATCATAGAATCAATACCTCTTACAATAGTTTGAATAATGTAAAATATCTTGGGGTAACTCTAACCAAGGAAGTGAAAGCCTTGTATAATAAAAACTTTAAATCACCGAAGAGAGAACCTGAGGTAGATCTCTGAAGATGGAAAGATCTCCCTCACTCATGTATCAGTAGGATTAACATAGTGAAAATGGCCATCCTACCAAAAGCAATCTACAGATTAATTTCAATTCCCACCACAATTCCAACACCATTTCTCATAGATATTGAAAGGACAATTTTCAGCTTCATATGGAAACATGAAAAGCATAGGATAGCAGAAACAATCCCAAATAATGAAAGAACTGATAGAAGTGTCACCATCCCGATATCATGTTTTACTATAAAGCAACAGTTATAAAAACAGCATGATATGGGCATAAAACAGACACGTTCATAAATGGAATCAGATAGAAGACCTAGACATAAATCCATACACCTTTGGAACCTAATTTTGATAAAGAGGCCAGAAATCCACACTGTAAAAAGGATAGAATGTCTAACAATTATTGCTGGTCAAACTGGGTGTCTGCATGTAGAAGAATCCAGACAGATCCATACTTACCCTGCATAAAACTCATAAAAAACTCAACTCTGAACAGATCAAAAATCTTAACATAAAATTGAGTCTGATAGAAGAGAAAGTGAGGAATAGCCTTCAACTCATTGGTACAGTAAAAGACCTTCTGAACAGAACACCATTAGCATAGGCACAAAAATCAATAATTAATAATTTTAGAACTTCAAGAAACTGAGAAGCCTCTGTATGACAAAGGACACCATCATTCAGACAAATCAGCAGCTGAAAGAATGAAAAATATATATTGACAAACTACACATCTGATAGAGGGATAATACCCAAAATAAATGAAGAAATAAAAAACTAGATATGAAAAAAGCCCAATTAAAAATGGGATACTGATCTAAACAGAATTTTCAATAGAAAAAATTCAAGTTACCAAGAAACACTTAATGTTCAACATCCTTAGCCATCATTGAAATGCAAACCAAAACTACTTTGAAATTTCATCTTACACTTATCAGAGTGGCTAATATCACCAAAACATGTGACATCTCATGCTGGCAAGGATGTAGAGTAAGGGGAACACTCTTCCATTGTTAGTGGGAGTGCAAACTTGTACAGCCAGTATGGATATCAGTGTGAAGGTTCCTCAGGAAGATTGGACTTGACTTACCTCAGGATCCATCTTTATTACTCTTGGGCATATACCCAAAAGATGCTTCATCCTACCACAAGGACACTTGCTCAACCATGTTCATTTCTAGGAACAAACCTAACTAAGGAAGTGGAGGATCTCTACAATGAAAACTTTAAACCTCTGATGAAAGAGAAAGACACTAGAAAATGAAATGACATCCTATGCTCATGGATTGATAATATTGAAATTATAAAAATGAGTATTCTACCAAAGCCATTTTCTTTATCAGTATAATACCAATATAATTCCCTATCTCATTTTTTACAGTGATGGAAAAATACTATCCTAAAATTTATATGGTACCACTAAATGCCACAGATAACCAAAACAATCCTGAACAAAATGAACAACTTATTTGATTTATGGCCCACTCTACAAGATGGAACCCATGTTCAACACTACTTTAGTGAACAAGAAACAGAGACTAGACATCCCATGGACCTAGTATAAAATTAAATACTACTTTCTACTAAAAGAACTTAGCTGTAAAATGACTTCTAATGACATTCTGCTACACTCATAGATCAGTGCCTTTCTCAGCCATCATCAGAGAGGCTTCCTCCTGCAGTAGATGGGGACAAATACAGCGACCCACAGCCAGCAATTGTGCAGAGAGTGAGAAATGTTAGAACGCTCACACCTAAACAGTATGTCTCAATCAGATTTCTCCCTTCATGGCTCAGGGAGCTCTGGGAGAGAAGGCAGAGACAGATGGCTGAAGGAAAATGGACTCAACGGCAGCTTTTGAGGCTCCTTGTTTCATAATGTTGTGTCAGGGTTTTATTTTCCTTCCTTTTTTCTTTTACTGTATTTGTATATCTTTCTTCCTTTTCTTTCCTTTTTTTTTCCACTACAGGTCCTTTGCATATATATTGTGATTTCTAGTTTTGTGTTTTTATGGGATTCCAGAATGTCAATCAATGCGTGAATGCCTGAAAATATAGTGGACTGAGATGAAGCACCAAGGTATGACATCTGTGGAACATTCAGAATTCCCTTGGTTCCATCCCCAGGAAAGAAGACAAACAAACCAAAAATGTGGCATTTATTGAGAATGAAATTTTAGTCAGTCATGAAACAAATGAGATTTGATTTAGCATGGATAAATTCTGTTAGGAGAAATAACCCAGACACAGCAAATCAGTATCAGTATCATATGCTCTCACTCATTTGTGCAAATTAAAAGGGAAATTATAGAGGAACACAGTAGACAGTGCTCATGAGATTGTGAAGGAAAATGGGGAATCAGGACAGTGAGGAAGAGGAGAAACAGGAGGCAACAAAATCTAGAGAGAAGAGACCAGTTTGGGTTTTCTATGGCACAGGGAGGTAAACACTGGATAAAATGATATAAGACATATTTAAAAAATAGAGTATTATGAAGGTTCCTAACACAGAGAAATGTTTAAGAGAATAAAATTGCTGCTCTGCCTGATTTGATAATTACAAATCATGAATGTGTATCAGAGCATCACATAAAAACCATATACACATCTGTTTATATGTGACTATAATAATAATGGTAATGCTTTAACAAACTGTGTCTGAGCTGATCATCTTGATATTTGGCACCACCCCATTCTCATAACAATTGTTTTTGAGACAAGGTATTACTCTGCAGCTTTGGATTGTCTGGATCTTGCTATGTAGATCAGACTAGCCTCAAACTTACAGATTCACCTGCCTCTTCCTCTTGAGTGCTAGGTTTAAAGGCTTGTGTCATCACTCCAAGATCCCACAGCAATTGCATAAAGGAACACATGAAGTAAGCATGGAGTGAGAGGCTGGCATATTCTGGGAGGAGAACTAATCTATGTTTCTTTCTTTTGCTGTGATAAAGACCCTGACCAAAAGCAACTTATGTCTTGATTACAATTGATCATCATATGAACTCAAAGTAGGAACTAAAGGTAGAAATGAAGACTCAGCAACTGATGAAGAAGACATGCAGGGGTGCTGCTTACATGCTTGTTCTCCATGGCTTGCTCAGTTTACTTTCTAAGACATCCCAGGACCACTTCTAGAAAAGTGATGTTACCAACAGTGGCTGTGCCTTCCCACACCAATTACAGATCAAGAAAATACCCCACAAGGACATTTACCTATAGACCAAGCTGGTGGGGGCCTTTCTCAATTGAAGTTCCCAAATCTCAAGTAACAACAGCTTGTGTAAAGTTGAAAAAAAGTCAAACTAGCATTAAAATTATCTGCACTGGAATACTGATGACCATCAAAAATTATACTGCACAATGAAAAATATGGATCTAAACTTATGATCCCAGACATTTGGAGGCAGGGATACATTGAGTAAAATGCATAACAGAATATATTAAGAAAAAAATCAAGAATAAAAATTTTGTTGTTAATAAAGTGAGCATTTATAGTAAATTTTTATGTGCTCATTAAAAAAGTCACTATTTTAATTTTTCTCTCAAATTTTCAACCAATCATCTAATAAACTATTCCAAATTGATATTTAAATCACATATGTTTGTAGCATCACTTAGGCCCCTACTCTGCCCTCTAAGGCTCCAAGATCATCAGTATCATCTCTTAACCAGGATCTGGCATGTGGAGACTCCTTGTGCTGATAAAGTCTTTTCAGAAGGGCCACTTTACCCTGAATACCAAAACCCAGTTATCCTTAAGCCACTGCAAAGAATCTCTGCCTCATTAGGCCCCTAAGACTATGGAAATCCCAAGTCAGAACAATTTGTCACCTCTCTTTACTTCTTTCATAGATCACATCTGTAGCTAGAGTTTTTCTGCCTGGCCCACAATCAGGACAAATCTCTGTCACCTGCCAGTCCCACAGCCGCTCAGACCCAACCAAGTAAACACAGAGACTTATATTGCTTACAAACTGTATGGCCGTGGCAGGCTTCTTGCTAACTGTTCTTATATCTTAAATTAATCCATTTCTATAAATCTATACCTTGCCACATGGCTCGTGGCCTACCGGCATCACCAAATGCTGTTTGTCATGGAGGTGGCTGGCAGTGTCTCCTCAGCCTTCCACTTCCCAGAATTCTCTCCTCCTTGTCCCGCCTATACTTCTTCCTGCCTGACCACTGGCCAATCAGTGTTTTATTTATTGACCAATAAGCAACATGTTTGACATACAGACCATCCCACAGCACACATCTCTTCAAATTACTTATCCATAATCCTCCAACCACTGCAATTTACCCATGAGCAGTTTCAATCTCTATAGAGAAAAGTGAACACTCATTCATCAGAGACTCAACATCAATACACCGATTTCACCTAAAACATCTAATGTCCATATGTTATGAAGATGGTCCAATTTCAGGGAAGACAGGAAAAGACAAGGATGAGAAGAGATGAGGCCAATGCAAAAGTGTGTGTGTGGGGGGGGTGGATTTAGGCCCGGGAGGGTAGTATTGTGTGCTGCTAGTACACGCAATGCCAAGCATGCAGGAAGCATGGTTAATACACCTAGCACAGCAGAATGAAGATTACCACTGGCCATTTTTTTTTAAATACCAAATTTACTCCTTTCTGGGTGAACAAAGGAATAAGGAAGTGCACTGATGTGTAGATGTGATAAGAATTTCAATAATTTAAATAAAAGCCTTCAGAGACTAAAGAAATGCTGACATGTCGAAAACTACCTTAGACTACAAACTTGAAGTAAGGTCTGTCGTCATGGTTTGATCTTTTCTTCAGGCATATTTCAGTGTTACATATAAACTAGGCAAGCATGGTAAGAAACTGAGAGGGTGATTGCACTATGTGGACTTTCTAGGCAATGCAATGGGTACCACTCAGCAGAGAAGTTATCAATAAAAGACAATAATACGCATCTAAATGCATTTATTGCTTCTGTACTAGTAACATTAAAGGGGTGGACTTAATTGGTAAAAGATTATACCCCATCACTCCCATGACTAATATTTATTGAGTACAATCTCATTCAATAACAAACTCTCATCTATTTCTATAATGACATCCAGGGCACAGATAAATATCTTCAATACCATAAATGTTCATTAATCTCCTTATTATGGATTGAGTAGGACAGTAAGATTGTAAGTCTCCTCATTCCTGCTTCTGCATAGAAACTCCACATACAAATAGCATACATCCCCCTAGCTAGTTCCTGGAACATCCCTCAAATTGCAGAAAAATATAGATTAGGGCACAATTTTTCATTTGTTTTGAAGTGTGATCTACTTGTTTTTCTAATCAGTGGTGGATCTGTCAACCTGGATGACCCTGAGTCTGAAGATCCACTTAACCACAAGACCTCTGCATCAACCTGTGACTAAAGTAGAGTTTCTGTCTAGCTCAATGTTTCAGTATATGTGTGTAGCTGGAGTTTTCTCCAGTCCTGCCTGGCCCACGGTCAGGACAAATCTCTCTCACCCACCAGTCCCGCAGCCACTCAGACCCAACCACGTAAACACACTGAGACTTATATTGTCTACAAACTGTATGGCCGGTTCAGGCTTTTTGTTATCTAGTTCTTTTATCTTAAATTAACCCATTCTTATTAATCTATACCTTGCCACATGGCTTGTGGCTTACCAATATCTTTACATGTTGCTTGTTATGGCGGTGGCTGACAGTGTCCCTCCGACTCAGTCTTCCACTTCCCAGAATTTTCCTCTCTCCTTGTCCCGCCTATATTCCTGCCTGGCTACTGGCCAATCGGTGTTTTATTTATTAACCAATCAGAGCAACACATTTAACATACAGAACATCCCATAGCATATGTGTACTCCTCTGGGCCCAGCTTTTAAAAATGAGGGATATTAATACCTATTGACTAACACCTCTTACAGGTTTCAAGTCATATTCTGGAATAATGAAGTCTATTTTCTGGAATTCCATTTCTGGAATAATGCAGACTCCTTAGTCTATATTCAGACATACTATGATTACAGGAGTGGCGATTGTCATGTATTTATTTCTCTAAGTTCAAAACTGATCTACCTCAGAGCTGCCAAGTCAAGAGAAATGGCCAAGGCTATGTCTCTGTAGATTTAGACATGAGGGATCAATTAGAAGAAAAAGAGGAACATCTAAGGCTTGGTGATCCAAGGTTGTGCATATAAAATACAGAATTTGCCATTCTGTCTTTCACTAATACAGTGTGTGGGAAATGCATGTAAAATGTCTCATGTTTCATTTAAAAATAGCAAGAAATGATATTTTATCTGAGAAATGAGCTTGTACATATTTCAGGAGGATTAATGATGTTCTCTCGGTTCATCATGAGTAAGATGATAGTAGGCAGTTTTTGAAAATTTCTTTCCTGATATTTTGGTAGAGGAAGGGGTGCTTGTATAAGAAGCAGATTTTCAGCCTCCAAGTGAGGCTGCTGCAAAGGGTAATGATCTTCTGGAGTACTTGGCAAGGGGTGTAAACAAGAGATGAAGACTTCTCAAGACCCCCAGAGAGTCCACAGGGAATCGCTTTATTGTAAAGGTACATTTTCTCACAAATACAAACACAAGTGTAAGCTATTTGAGAAAACTAAGTCCAGAAGACGTAACTGAGCATAGTTGATTTAGGTTAGAATAACTAGGGGAGATTTTAGAGGTGTGATTTTCATATTAGTTTAAAATACTGAGAGAATCAATGTAAATATACCTGAATTCTACAATGTGTCATTTTTGAAGGTTGTGACCACAAATAAGAGGCTGAATTTTTCTGGTCTTGAGGTTTCTCAAGAGCCAAGATGTGGAATGGAGGAAAGAAATGGGCACTTATGGAGGACCTAATATAGTTGAATGCAGACAGCTCATTGAGGTTCATGTTCTCGAGAGTCCCATGGAGGTTTTAAGACTAAGCAGAGACTCTGATATTCAATTTCATGTTTGGTCTTTGCTCTGTAGATTTCTTGCTAACTGTGTGTCTCTATTGTGTCTACACACCTGTGACTTGGCAAAATTAATCCAGCATCATGCATTTGTAGCACTCCTGTATAACAGGACTCTTCTTGACAGAACATTAAATAACTGTGTTTTTAATGTCTTTTGAAATAATCAAGGGGCACACTAACATTACATTTGCCTTGCAGTCACTGTAAGATTTAAAGTTAAAACCTAATCAAAATGCGATTCTTTGAGACTCTGTATTAAATAAAGTCCACACCAAATACTGAAATTGTCTAATTATCAATGTAGAGATTGTTGGCTCTGGCCTCCTGAAAATTATCTGCCAAAATGATAGTTTCTAAGCATTGAAAACAAAATAATTTCTGCTGTAACTGTTCCCAAAACATGTTTATAAGCTAGTGAGAAGTGATGTTATGTATACATACGTATGTTCCCTTCATAGAAATCAAATGTGTGAAATGTAAGTTTAGTGCAGACTCCATGTTCATAGATGGCTATTAGAAACACCTCCTGAGAGACCATATGAGAGACCATATGGAATGTTTCTTCCTTTACAGTTAAATCTTTGTTCAAGGATGTAAAAGAAAATGCCTCTAAGAGCTTCTTCTTTACTCACAAGGCATGATGTAGAAGACTGATTTTTCAAAATGATGTCAGTTTTGTCAGTATGAACAATTCTAATCTATCATCTCTAAGGATAATGTTTTATTCATTTCAACAGGCACACAGGTTGAGAACCTGCTGTAAGTAAGTGCTGTGTCAGGGAGCAGACATCAGTGAATCCTCCGGAAGGAGCCAATGTCTAAGAGGTAGGCAACCCCCTGTCCGAATGTGCCCATGTGTCAGTGGTTTTGTGGGATGTGTGGTTCTGTTTTTAAATCTTGATCACTCATCAGATATTCTTATTCTATCTAATTAGTGTTCCTTTCCATGGTCTGCACCTCAGCTCTTTTCTGAATAAGTGCATCCTGAATAGGGTTGAGAAATGTACCTAAGAGCACATCACTCTCCTTGTTCTAGCATCTTATTCAGATCAGATCCCAAGTCCTTTCCCCCTACACAATTGTCCTGGCACCTGCCCTTCACATTCAATATTCTCATTGTTTTTGTCCTCTTTGACTTTCCCTCCCAGTCCTCTTCTTTGTTCATCACTTAGAGTAGTGGACGTCACAAGACCTGCTTACGCAGGGCTTACACCTAGTGGCTTGGGGCAGGCTCCAATCAAGCTGTCTCTTTTCTTTTGTATACCATGTTTTTCTCATATGAGGACTTACTATGTAACACCAGGTCATATATTTTAGTTTGTTTGTCTATTATTGGTATCACCTTCTTAATTTGTGCTGCAGATTGCATGATATTGCATGACTTAATGAACAGAGCATGCAGGCATTTAGGAGCAGGGAGGATGTTTTGAAGGTATATAATAAAGTTGGTGATTGTGGTTTTTATTTATACTTCATGTTTTCCAGTCCGTGTATGAACATTTATAGTTGAACGGTAATAAGGGAGCACAGGATTCTTCTGGTCTCATATTTGCTCTATGCCAAGTGGTCCTGCGCAGCTGCCATGTTCTTGCCTTTGTTTTCTTCATTGTCAGTATCTCTTGATCTGATAACTATAAAGTTGTCTTCCCATCCTATGTGACAAGCTCTGTTTTACATTGTTTTGTGCTCACCACAGTCATTTAGAATGCCAAGTGATTTATTACCACATGTGACTAATTTTCAAAAAGTACCATTTGCTGCTCTTTAGTGTTGAAAAATTATCAGTAATCCAACATCAGTATCCAGGCCATGTCTTCAGTATTTCTCTCAGATATAAGGGCACACACATGTAAAACATGAACGCTTATACTGAGGACAGGTAAGAGAAGAAAGAAAATGTGTTGGAGAGATAATAAATCATAATTATGGATTTTGAATGCTTGAGAGTGGAGGAGAATCAGATGACACAGACCAGCAGTAGGAGACACCATTACTGAGGTAAGCCCTATACTGACGGTGGCTATAGAGAAGTAGGAATCATCCTAGCAGGAACATTTATTCATTTTAGGTTACACTTTTATACCTCAGATTATAATATAGTCACATCAGATCCATTTTTTTCATTTCCTCTATCCAGGCTCTACCATGCGCTTTTCTTGCTCTGTTGCAATTCAATTTGTTATTCAGTATGGAATGATCATTCTTCGAAACATATACATACCTGTACCATTATATAGACTGAAGATGTTGTATTTATGTATTTAGGAATATATAACTACATACATACATATATGCACCAAAAATTATTAATTTTATTCTTGTTTTAATTGATTCATTCTAAATATGGCTAATAATTTTTTATTTTCCTCAGTTGAATAAGTCTAATGTGTGCAAGGAAAATATACATGACACAAACAATAAAAAAAAGAGCAAGGCATTACTTTGCTATTTGGGCTGCTGAGATGTCTCAGCAAATGAAGACATTTGCCTCCAACATTATCATCTGAGTTTGATATTCAGGACAGAGAAAGGAAACTGACTCTCCCAATCATATTCTATCTTCCATACAAGTACCATGACATGCAATACTCCACAAATACACATAAAAAAGGAATACCAATGTAACGATGTTTAAAATATTGGTGAGTAGAAAGTCAAGAATTTACTACTGCACATTTTCTTCCAAATCAAAGGTTTTTAAGGGCTTCTCACTCCTGCCAACAGAATAAAAAAAACCAGAATTTCAGAGTAAGAGGAGAAAGCAATGCATATAAGCAACATCTATACTATTTGGACATATTTGCACATTATTCTTAATTGTAAAATATAGTAAAATACATATTCAATGTGTGACATTTATTATGTTTTGTTGTATAAATACTTTAACTGTGAACATATATTCAGTTGATAACAGTAAAATTTACACAAACCAAAGCATCCCTTATGGATGTGAAGACACACAAATAGCATTTTAAGATTAGTGTGGATCTGAACATGTAGAAATCCTGTTAGTTCCAGAAAAGTGAATTGGGAGAGGAGGGCATTTTCAGGAAAGGAAAAGATTCATTAGAGAATGTGAGAGGCAGAGCACAAGGAGCAGGTCTCTGGGATCTGTCTGCAGTGTGGCCAATTATGGGAACAGGGCCAGGAAGTAAGTGATGCAGAATATAGAGGCTTTCTTAGTTTTGTAAGGTGGCTTGATGATCTTGAGTAATGGTCTTGCATGGAGTTATCTAGGAGAAAATGTGTGAGCTATCTTACTCATGTTACCACCCTTGGTTTTAAAATGACCATACAGGTATCTCTGAACTGAGAACTTGGCCAGAGGCAAGACAGAAGAAACATTCAGCTCAGATTTCAAAATAAGTTCAGCAGAACGGTGTTGGTGGATGAACAATTCAGTGTGAGCATTCATTCCAAGCCAGTTCCTCTTTATTCTCTCATTCTATTTCCTATGTTAAGTGTATGTTGCTTGTGAGTTTCTTTTTCAAGAAGGATAAAGCAATACATCTTCATGGAGAAATGGAATCAGAGCTCAAGTGATTTCATTTTGTTAGGATTGTTTCCACAAAACCAAACAGGCCTTCTGCTTTTGCTGCTCATCATCTCCATATTCTCTGTGGCCTTGCTTGGCAACTCAACAATGATCCACCTCATTCGTGTGGATCCCAGGCTCCACACCCCCATGTACTTTCTCCTCAGTCAGCTCTCTCTCATGGACATGATGTATATTTCTACTACTGTTCCCAAGATGGCATTCAACTTCCTTTCTGGCCAGAAAAGCATTACCTTACTGGGCTGTGCAGTCCAATCCTTTTTCTTTATGACCATGGCAGGTTCTGAGGGCTTGCTCCTGGCCTCCATGGCCTATGACCGTTTTGTGGCCATCTGCCACCCTCTTCATTATCCCATTCGCATGAGTAAAATGATGTGCCTGAAGATGATCATAGGATCCTGGACACTGGGCTCCATTAACTCTTTAGCCCATACAGTCTATGCCTTTCACATCCCTTACTGCCATTCTCGGTCCATTAACCATTTCTTCTGTGATGTCCCTGCCATGTTGCCCCTGGCCTGTATGGACACTTGGGTTTATGAGTACATGGTATTTGTGAGCACAATACTGTTTCTACCACTTCCTTTCCTTGGCATCACAGCTTCCTATGGACGGGTCCTTTTTGCTGTCTTCCATATGTGCTCAAAAGAGGGAAAGAAAAAGGCCTTCACTACGTGTTCAACTCACTTAACTGTGGTGACATTTTACTATGTACCTTTTGCCTACACTTATCTTCGACCTAGGAGTCTCCGTACACCCACAGAAGATAAGATTCTTGCTGTCTTCTACTCTATCCTCACCCCCATGCTCAACCCCATAATCTACAGCCTGAGGAATAATGAGGTCCTGGGGGCCATGACAAGAGTCTTTGGGACATTCTCCTTCATGAAAACTTGATCTTTTCTTCACTGCTCCTCTTTGACTTCTCCTGGGGAATGTCATAAAGCAGTGCCCTCTATTGGAAATGTAATGTGTGCCACACACATGTCATAAGTTTCTGGTGATTCATTAATAGCTAAGATTAAACAATATGTTCATCATTGTATACTAGTATAATTATTCACATGTTTAATTCACAACATTACAGTCAATGTTTTTAATGACAGATATTAGACAATGGATTACTATACTAATACAACCTGAGATATACTTTATGAATGTTCTGTAATATGGATATGACTAAAATTAACCTGAATTAATTGCTTTACTCAAGAATTTTGCTTTAATTCTTTTCATTATTAAAAGCCTGTGTATACTGAATATTTACAATACATTTCAGTTTGGACCTTGCTCATATAAGTGACCAGTACTCACATGGAGCCAGTGTCTACTGTATAGGAAAATAAAGCAATCTCACAGTCTTGAAATATTTTAAAAACATTCAATTTTACCACAACACAGTAGAACCATTCTCACCCCAGGTAGAATGGTTGTAAAAAGCAAAGAAGGAAAAAGTTTCAGGTATAAATTGACCAATTACCCTGTTTCCATCCATATACAATGTTCACATATATGAAATATCACATTGTACCTCATAAATAAGTATAATTATCTTAAGCTGAAACATTTATCATATGGAGCACATATTCTGACCATCTTTTCTTTATGTCTTTGTATAAGACCATTCTAGAGGGACTTAATTGGTTAAGAAATTTTCTTGTTTCCATAAAGAAATGAAATGATGGTCAAGAGTATATGCTATTTATCTACATTTTTACTTAATTAAAACTTGTTTTGTTCATTGTGGATAATCTTTTTGATATATGTTCAAATACACTTTGCACATATTTTATTGACTATTTTAAAATGTATATTTACCAGGCTATTGGCCAGTTTTTTTTGTATCTTTACTTTCTTTTGGTAGTAGAGTAGTACTAGTGCTGTAGAAGATGTTTAGAAATGTTTCTTCTTTCTACTTTTTTTTGAATAATTTTAAAGTATCTGAGTGAGATCTTCAATGAAATTCTGGTGGTATTTTTTTTTTTTGCATTTGTCTGGTCCTGCACGGGCCAGTTTTTTTTTTTTTTTTTTTGGTTGCAAGGATTTTGTTGCTATTTGAATTTCCTCATTTGTTACAGGTCTGTTTAAAATTTGGTGGATTCTTCTTCTTTTTTTTTTTTTTTTTGTTTTTTGAGACAAGGTTTCTCTGTGTAGCTTCGCGCCTTTCCTGGAACTCGCTTTGGAGACCAGGCTGGCCTCGAACTCACAAAGATCCGCCTGGCTCTGCCTCCCGAGTGCTGGGATTAAAGGCGTGTGCCGCCACCGCCCGGCAATTTGGTGGACTCTTAGTTTAACTTTTGGTACATTGCATGCACCTAGAAAATTAACTATTTCTTCTATGTATTTTCAACTTAATAGGCTACAGTTTATTCAAATATTTTCTTATAATATATTGAATTGCTGTGGTATATTTTGTGATGCTTCCCAGTACAGTACTAATTCTGTTAATTTGAGTGATATCTTTTTTTTTTTTGGCTACTTGTGCCTAGGCCTTTTCTTTATTTTGGAAAATGTGGGAATGCATCAACATCCCCAAATTAATGAATGTAATAAATCACATAATTAAACCTAAAAGCAAAAATCACACGATCATTTCAATACATATAGAAAGCACTTTGACAGAATTCAACATGTGTTCATGATGAATGTCATAGAGTAAGACTAGAACAAATGTAACTTGACACAGAAAAGGCTATGCATATCAGTCCCACAGAAAAACTCATCTTCAATCAACTAAAATTCTTGACATTATCCATTGAAATCATGAACAGTATAGCCGTCTAATATGTGATGAAGATTCCAAAAATATGCACAGTAGAAAAGACTACATTTTCCACAAATGGTGCTGGGAAAACTGCATGTCTACATGCAGAAGAATGTGATTAGACACTTATCCATCACATTGAACATAAAATAAATCTAAATGCATCAAAGGTCTCATTGTGAAACCTGAAACATTAAAACTGGCAGAAGAAAACATAGGCAGTACTCTACAATATATATGTGCATAGGAAAGGAATTCCTGAATAGGACCTCATTTGTCCAAATATTCAGACCTACAACTGACAAGTGGGACCTTATAAATCTAGTAATCTTTTGCATAGTCAAGGAAATAACCAAATGAAGAGAATGCCCACAGAGGGGAGTGGATTGTATTCTGTTACATATCTAATAAAAGACTGATATAAAGAATTAAAAAGACAAAGAGAAAAGAAAAGAAAGAACCAGAAAAAGAAATGACCAATTCAAACATGGACTATGGATATGAAAAGAGAATTTCCAAAGGTCAACATAAAATTTTCTTAAAAAAGATATGTTAAGAAGTTCTCATCATCCAACCAATTAGGGTAATACAAGTAAAACAAATGAACACACACACACACACACACACACACACACACACACACACACACACAAACACACACACATAGCCTCACACACACACACAGCCATACACACCCTGTCACACACACACAGTCACACACACACAAAACCCACTGAGATTTCATCTTATGGCATTCAGAATGGCAATAATCAACAAAACATAAAATTCTGGGGAGAATGTGTGGAAAGGAGACACCTTATCCATTGTTGGTGGAAATCCAAACTGTTTTAGCCATTCAGGAAATCAGTGTGGAAAATTCTCCAAAAAAAATCTATCATTTGACCCACTTATACCACTCCTTGGCATCTGCCCAAAGAACTTGATATCCTATTCCACAGTTACTTGCTCATCCATGTTCATTGCCACTTTAGTCACAATAGATAGGAAATTGAGACAACTTAAATATCCTTCTACTGATGAGTGGACAATAAGAATGTGTCACATATACTGTAGAATAGTCTATGGGTATAAAGATAATTGAAATCATGAAATTTGTAAGTAAATGAATGAAATAGAAAAGATTATACAGAATGAGGCAATCCAGACCTAGAAGAAACATCTCAAGTTTTCTGTCATTCATGATATCTGGCTCTACATCTTCATATGTGAATATATAACCTGAAGTAACCATATAATCAAGGAACAGAAAGTAAAAAGGTCCCATGTGAGAAGTGCTACAGAGGGCAGGATACCAGTGCAGTGAAGAGGAAAACAGGGAAAAGTTAAAGAGAGTCTTTACCTGGGGAGAAGAGGAAGTCAATATAGAAAGAGAAAGAGGGAAGAGGAGAAAAATAACATTAAAGATATTTGAAAAAGTTATAAGGAATCATATTATTTTCATTTTATCCAAAACTACAGATAATACATATAAGTATATGCTAATGCATATACACACAAAGTTTAAATGAAGTTAGGTCACTTAGGCTGAAAATGCTCCCCCAAAGAGCCACAGATTGTTTAATAAAAATCCTGGTATCAGACATGAGAAACCCTCTTGTGAGTTGTTGATCAGAGGAATGCCAGAAATTTCCTACATAATACAGGCTATTGCTATTGCTGTTTGTTGCCTTTCAGGTATGGAAGATACATTATTATTGCTGAATACACCATGCACTTAAGACACTGGACTACCAGGATTTGTTGTACCTGACCTGAAAGCCTCCTCTCTGAGGACTAGCTTCCAAGGAATCAGAAGTTTCTGTGTAAGCACTTAAGGATGGGAAGCAGCCAGTAGTCCTTCCTTGTTGTAAAGCCTATGAACCACAACAAAGACCAGTATGACAAGAAATCCCTAAATATGCAGTAGTGACAATCGTCTTTGTGGAAACCGATAACTGTCTAATTGGACTTAAGATAAGTTCAACAGGAGGGAAATCATGCCTGGTTCTGGAAACCTACCCAAATTCCTGAAGCTAGTGATCATGAAGTTGTGGATCTTAGGGGAGAACCTACTACAGCTACTTTAATAAAGAAGTATCATTTATAACTGCATTATAAAACTTGTCTTTATACCCAGATTTAAGTCTTGTTCCCAACACCTCCCAAGGGAGTTTTTCTATGCAGCAGAAACCCTTTAAAAAACCCCACAAGTGGTCCAAATACAGAGATCACATGATAGTGGTGTACCCAGCCTCAATGAATACATCTGCAACAGAACTCCTGAGCATAAGACTCAGGGCAGAACAGAAGAGAGGGTAGAATGACTGTAAGTGGCAGAGTACCAGGAAATCTGTGAAATTGTGTATCCTAGAACTGACAGAGAAGCTTCAGCTATGACACCTCAGCAATATGGCTGCCTAAGCAAGATCTGAACAGGGATATCACCAGTAGACATGGTAACATAAAAGGGAGAATACCCATGGGCCTCCACCCCTAGACAAAGAAGTATAGGCAGCTAAGGGATGCAGCAAACAGGAACAGTAGTCTTCTTACATGAAGGAGCCAGCCGATTCATTATTCAATACCAGGTGGTCAGTTCTGAAATTATGCACATGCAAACTGAATGGATTCAGAACGTATTTTTGTATGGCCTAGATGTCAGACACTATTATAGTAAGCAAATATATCGTGGAGTATGGGAGATAGAGACAGAATGGTTCATGTACTGTGGAGAGAGACAGATCAGAAGAGGTGAAGGTGGTGAGGAGCAGGCTGAGGTGGATAACTTGTTTGTCACCTAGGATCATAGTGATATCTGTGCCAGGGCTACTGCCACGACCCATGTCTGTGTCAATGGTCCAACTCCAGCTATGGTCTGTGTTACCTGTGCTCTTGTTACCACAGAAGGCTGAGAAGATGGGGCTGTACAGAGTTGGCCTATCCCCTCACAGGCTATAACACTGGGGAGAACTCGCCTTGCCCCTCACTGGCTGCAGCGCTTGGGAGAGCTGGTCCTGCACCTTCACTGTGTAGCAAAATAGAGCTGGTTCTGTTCTCAGGGGTGCAGGCAAGCTGTCCCTGAGGGCGTGAGAGTGGGAGAGCTGGTCCCAACCCCTCATCTGCCATGTGGTGGCTCCTCACCACCTGTGGCATGTAAGAGAGCAGACTCTCTCCCTTAACAGCTACAACACTTGGGCAAGAGGGTCCTGCACCTTGCCTGGGCAGCATAGTAGAGCTGACCCTATGGCAGGGCACATAGGTGAACTGGCCCATAGAATGTGAGTGAGGGAGATCTGTCCCTGCCCTTCATCTGCCATAAAGTGGCGTGGTCAAGGAAGAGATGGCCCCCTTCCAGTCCCTCAACACCTGTGTCAGGGAGGTCGTGAGAGTGGGAGAGCTGTCCCTGCCCCTCACCAACTGCAGCACTCAGACTAGTTGCCACTGTACCTCACCTGGTCAGCACAGTAGAGCTGACCCTGGTGGTGTAGGTGTGGGTGAGGTGGCCCCAAGGGCATGGAAGCAGGAGAACTGGGCCTGTCCATTGCTCTTTTGTTGTATAGGGTGAACTACTTGGAGGCAGTGTTGGAGAACTCACCCTATTGGTGAGGGGAGGGGAGAGCTGGTGTGCTGACCAACCCTGCAACCACCCAGGACCAGAAACAGGGCTATGAGTTGGCCCATCCCAACATCTACCTCATCTATGATCTGCTTGAGCATGTGAAGGGGTCGGTTCTGCAGATCCAAAGCTATAGGATTTTCATGAAACAGGGCAACAGCAGGATAACCAAGAGGAGTCCCAGTGAGGGCCCAGCATCAATAGTGTAGCAGAAATCAGAGGTCTTGAACCAGACCAATAACTCTTTGCAATGAACACTTGCATGTAAAGATGTGGATAAAAGTGTTTACTGCATGACTCACTATGTTTCACTACAGCTTCCATGATGAAATTTTTTTTTCTTTAAAATTTAATTTAATCTTATTTGGGGAGGGAGGTTGCAAGGACAGACGGTGGATACAAAGGGACAGGAAATGAATGGGGTTGAGATGCATGATGTGAAAGACACAAAGAATAAATAAAAAGAAAGTTTAAAAAAAATGACAAACTCTCATCTATTTCTATAATGAGACCCAGGGCACAGGTAAATATCTTAAATATTCTAAATGTTCATTAATCTACTTATTGTGGATTGAGTAGGTTAGAAAGACTATGTTTCCTCATTCCTGCTTCTGCATAGAAACTCCACATGCAAATAGCATACATCTCCCAGGCTAGTCCAGGAACATCCCTTAAATAGTAGAAAATTTAAAGATTTGGCCACAATCTTTCATTTGTTTTGAGGTTTGATCTACTTGTTTTTCTAATCAGTGGTGGATCTGTCAACCTGGATGACCCTGAGTCTGAAGATCCACTTTTTAACAAGACCTCTGCAACAGCCCACTACTAAAGTAGAATTTCTGTCTCAATCAATGTTTCAGTATATCAGTTTGTACCCTTTTGTGGCCCAACACTTAAAATGGGGAGTATAACAATATAATATAGCCCAGTATCCTTTATATCACTCAAGTCACATTCTGAAATAATGCAGTCTTCCTCCTTAGTCTATCTTCAGGCATCCCGTGATTGCAGGAGTGGCGATCATCATGCATTTATTTCTCTAAGTTCAGAATTGAGCTACCCCAGAGCAGCCAAGTCAGGAGGAATGGCCAAGGCTTTGTCTCTGTAGATTTAGACATGAGGGATCAATTAGAGGAAAAGGAGGAACATCTAAGACTTGGTGATCCAAGGCTGTGCATATAAAATACAGCATTTGTCATTCTGTCTTTCACCAATATAGCTGTGAGAAATAAATCTAAAATGTCTCTTGTGTTTCATTTAAAAATAATTAGCAAGAAATGATGTATTACCTGGGCAATGAGCGTGTACATATTTCAGAAGGGCTTAATGATGTTCTCTTGGTTTCATCATGAATAAGATGATAGTAGGTAATGCTTGAAAATTTCTTTCCTAGTATTTTGGTGGAAGAAGTGGTTCTTGGGTAAGAAGGAGATTTTCAACCTCTAACTGTTGCTGCTGCATAGGGTAATGATCTTGTGGTATACCTGGCAGGGGACTTGAACAAAGAGGGGAAGCTGAAGACTTCTCAAGATCCACAGACTGTCTACAGGGAATGGCTGTACTGTAAAGGTACCTTTTTTCACCAATACAAACACAAGTATAAGATCTGTGTATAAGCTGAGTCCAGAAGATGTAATTGAGCACAGTGGGTTTGGTTAAAATAACTAGGGGAGATTCTATAGGTATGATTTTCATATTAGTTTAAAATACAAAAGAATCAATGTAAACGTACTTGAAGTTTACAAAGTGCTGTTTTTAAAGGTTGTGCATTTTTCTGGTGTTCAGGTTTCTCAAAAGCTAAGATGTGGAATGGAGGAAAGAAATGGGCACTTCTGGAGGACCTGATAGAGTGGAATGCAGACAGCTCATTGAGGTTCATGTTCTCCAGACTCACATGGAGTTTTTAAGACTAAGCAGAGACACTGATGCTCAATTACCTGCCTGGTCTTGTGCTCTGTAGATTTCTTGCTATTTGTCTCTGTTGTGTTTACATACCTGTAACTTTGTCAAAATTAATGGAGCATCCAGAATTTGTAGCATTCCTGTATAATTGAAGTCTTCATGACAGCTTTAAGTAGCTCCATGAGTTTTGTATCTTTTGGAATGATAAAGGGGCACACTAACATTTTATTTGCCTTGCAGCCACTGGAGGATATTTAAAGTTACAAGGAAATGAATAATAAAATCCATCTGTGACTCTGCATGAATAAAGGCTACACCCAATATTGAAATTATCTTGTCACCAATGTACAGATCTTTAGCTCTGACTCAATATCTTGGGTCTTAAACCTTAAGTTCCAGGTATCTGGCCTCCTGCAAATAGCTGTTTTGTAATATTTCCTGCCAAAATGATAGTTTCTAAACATTGGAAACAAAATAATTACTGCTGTAACTGTCCTCCAAGTGTGTTTATGAACCACTGAGGAGTGATCTGAGAGCACACACCTGTGCATTCCTTTTAAGAGATCAAACATCTGCATGTAAGTTTAGTGCAGACTGTGGCCAAAGCTGGATACTGGAAACCCCCTCCTCATGGGATGGCGGAATGTTCCTTCCTCACCAGCTAAACATGTGATAAAGGATGTAAAAAAAAGTGCCGCTAAGAGGTTCCTCTTTATTCACAAGTCATGATGCAGAAGACTGATTTTTCAAAAATAATGTCAATATGAGCAGTTGTAATCTATCATCTCTAAGGATGATGTTTCATTAGTTTCAACAGGCACACAGATTGAGAGCCTGCTGTAAGTGCTGTGCCAGGGAGTAGACATCAGTGAATCATCAGATAGGGGCTTATGGTCCAGGTAGGCATCCTACTGTTCTAATGTACCCAGGCATCAGTGGTTTTGTGGGATGTGTGTCTCTGTTTTTTTTAAAAGTAATTTATTTAACTTTATTTTATTTGTATTGGTGTGAAGGTGTCAGATCCCCTGGAACTGGAGTTACAGACAGTTGTGAGCTGCCATGTGGATACTGGGAATTGAACCCAGGTCCTCTAGGAAGAGGAGCCAGTGTTCTTAACTGCTAAGCCATCTCTCTAGCCTATGTGGCTCTGTTTTTAAATCCAAATAAGTCACCAGACAATGTATTTCCTCTAACTAGTCTTTTCTGCATGGTGCTTACAGCAGCTCCCTTCTGAACAAGAACATCTGGTATGAGGTCTAGAAATCTAAGAGCACATCACTCTCCCTGTTCTAGCATCTTATCCAGATCAGATCCCAAGTCCTTTCCCCCTACACAATTGCCCTGGCACCTGCCCTTCACAATCAATAGTCTCTCTGTTTTTTTCCTCTTTGACTTTCCCTTCCAACCCTGTTCCTTGTCATCACTTAGAGAAGTGGACGTCACAAAGACCTGCTTATGCAGAGCCTACACCTAGCGGCTTGGGGCAGGCTCCAATCAAGCTGTCTCTTTTCCTTTGTGTACCATGTTTTTCTTGTAGGAGGACATATTGGGTGGCATTGGGTCATAGGCCTGAGTTTATTGGCCTATTTTTGTAGTCCCCTTCTTAATTTGTGCTACAGAGTGCATGATTTTGCTTAAGTGAATAACAGAGCACTCAAGTGTCTAGAAACAGGGAAGGTATTTTTGAAGGTATACAGTAAAGTTGGTGATGGTGTTTTTAGGTATACTTTATGTTTTTCAGTCTGTTTATAAGCATTTATAGTTGAACGGTAATAAGGGAGCACAGGATTCTTCTGGTCTCATATTTGCTCTATGCCAAGTGGTCCTGCGCAGCTGCCATGTTCTTGCCTTTGTTTTCTTCATTGTCAGAATCTCTTGATCTGATAACTAAAAAGTTGTATTCCCATCCTATGTGACAAGCTGTTTTACATTGTTTTTGTGCTCACCACAGACCTATGGAATGCTAAATAATTTGTTGCTCTATGTGAATAATTTTCACAAGGGATCATTTGCTGTTCTTAGTTTTGAATATTATCAGTAATCCAACATTAGTACCCAGGCAATGTCTTTGGTATCTCTCTCAGACACAAGGGCACACACATGTAAAGCACGAACTCCTATACTGAGGACAGAAGAAAGAAAATGTGTGTTGGAGAGAAAATAAATCATCATTGTGTGTTTTGCATGCTTGAGAGTGAATGGAGAAAATCAGGTGATAAAGAACTGAGCAGTAGGAGACACCATTACTGAGGCAAGCCTGTGCTTAAGACTGGCCATAGAAAAGTAGGAAACATTATCCTGGCAGAGTATTCATTCATTTTACTTTTTAGATAATATTTTTAATTTTTGGCATAATATAGTCATATCCATTTTTTCATTTCCTCTATCCAGGCTCTACCATATACACTTCTTACTCTCTTGCAAATTCAATGTTATGCAATGCCAAATGATCATTCTTGAAAACATATACTTACCTGTAACATTATACAGACTAAGATGTTGTATCGATATATTTAGGAATATACACATATGCACATACACATATGCAGCAACAATTATTAATTTTATTCTTGTTTTAATTTATCTGTTCTGAATATGCCCAATTATTTTGTTTTATTTTCCCTAGTTGAAAAAGTCTAAAGTGTGTAAGTAAAATATATGTGAAATAAAAATTAATAAATAAGAGCAACACATTCCTTTGTTATTTGGGTTGCTGAGACGGCTCAGCAAGTAAAGACACTTGCCTCTACCTTGGTGATCTGAGTTCGCTACTCCAGAAGGAGGAAGGAAATTGACTCTCCGCTGGTAGTCTATCTTTCATAAAAGACATATAAATAAATGGATGAAAATATAACAATTTTAAAATATCAATGAGCAGAGTAAATAATGCAACCTGTACCTTTCTTCCCGAATGAGCAGGTTTTTAACAGCTTTTTGATCCTTCCAATGAAGTTCAAAAACCAGAACTTTAGAGGAAAAGGAGAAAGCAATGCATACCACCAACATTTATACTATTTGAATATATTTGTATAACATTTACAAGTGTAAAATATAACAAAAATATATGTTAGGAAAAGTGTAACATTTGTTATGTTTTATTGTATAAAATGTTTTATTGTGAGTGTGTATTCAATTGATAGCTTTAGAATTTGCACAAACCAAAGCATCCCTTATGGATGTGAAGACACACAAATAGCATCTGATGATTACTGTGGATCTGAGCACACACAAAATCCATTAGTTTCAGAGCAGTGAATTTGGAGTGGATGTTACTTTCAGGAAAGGCAAAGATTCATTAGAGAGTATGATAGGCAGAGCACAAGGAGCAGATCTCTGGGATCTGCCTGCACTGTGGTCAATTATGGGAACAGGGCCAGGAAGTAAGTGATGCAGAATATAGAGGCATTCTTAGTTTTGTAAGGTGGCTTGATGATCTTGAATAATGGTCTTGCATGGAGTTATCTAGGAGGAAATGTGTGAGCTATCTTACTCATGTTGCCACCCTTGCTTTTAAAATGACCCTACAGGTATCTTTGAACTGAGAACTTGGCCAGAGGCAAGGGGAAAGAAACATTCAGCTCAGATTTCAAAATAAGTTCAGCAGAAGAATGGTGCTGGAGGAAGAATAATTCAATGCAAGCATTCATTCCAAGCCATATTTTCTTTATTCTCTCATTCTATTTCCTGTTATAGGTGTATGTTGCTTTTAAGTTTCTTTTTCAAGAAGGATAAAGCAATACGTCTTCATGGAGAAATGGAATCAGAGCTCAAGTGATTTCATTTTGTTAGGGTTGTTTCCACAAAACCAAACAGGCCTTCTGCTTTTGCTGCTCATCATCTCCATATTCTCTGTGGCCTTACTTGGCAACTCAACCATGATCCACCTCATTCGTGTGGATCCCAGGCTCCACACCCCCATGTACTTTCTCCTCAGTCAGCTCTCTCTCATGGACATGATGTATATTTCTTCCACTGTTCCCAAGATGGCATTCAACTTCCTCTCTGGCCAGAAAAGCATTACCTTACTGGGCTGTGGAGTGCAATCCTTTTTCTTTCTGACCATGGCAGGTTCTGAGGGCTTGCTTCTAGCCTCCATGGCCTATGACCGTTTTGTGGCCATCTGCCACCCTCTTCATTATCCCACTCGCATGAGCAAAATGATGTGCCTGAAGATGATTATAGGATCCTGGATCCTGGGCTCAATCAACTCTTTAGCCCATACAGTCTATGCTCTTCATATTCCTTATTGCCATTCTAGATCCATTAATCATTTCTTCTGCGATGTCCCTGCCATGTTGCCCCTGGCCTGTATGGACACTTGGGTTTATGAGTACATGGTGTTTGTGAGCACAATCCTGTTTCTCCTAATTCCTTTCCTTGGCATCACAGCTTCCTATGGACGGGTCCTTTTTGCTGTCTTCCATATGCGATCAAAAGAGGGAAAGAAAAAGGCCTTTGCCACATGCTCAACTCACTTAACTGTGGTGACATTTTACTATGCACCTTTTGTCTATACTGATCTTCGACCTAGGAGTCTCCGTTCCCCGACAGAAGATAAGACTCTGGCTGTCTTCTACTCTATCCTCACCCCCATGCTCAACCCCATCATCTACAGCCTGAGGAATAAGGAGGTCCTGGGGGCCATGACAAGAGTCTTTGGGACATTCTATTCCACTAAACATTGATCATTTCCTTTCTACTCGTATTTTATTTTCCATGGAGAATTTTATAGAAGCTGTGCTGTGTATTGGAAACATAATGTGTGCCACACACATGTCATACCTTTCTGGTGATTCATTACTAATTAAGATTAAATAGTATGTTTATTGTTACATGCTAGTATAATTATTCACATGTTTAATTCATAACATTAAAGTTAATTATTTTAATTGCAGATATTAGACAATAAATTACTATACCAACACAACATGAGATATACTTTATGTTTTTCCTGTACTATGATACTGCTTATGCTGATATTGACATGTTGTTTCTATAAAATTAACATCAATTAATTGTATTGTTCAAATATTTTGCCTTCATTATTTTCATCATTAAAAGCCTATGTATATTGAATATTTATGATATATTACAGTTTGGACTTTGCCAATTCATGTCACCAATCCTTACATAGAACAATCTCAGACTCTTGAAATGTTTGAAGAACATCCAAATATACCACAACAAAGTACTACCTCACTTCAGGTAGAATGATTGTTATAAAAAATATGGTTATCAAATGCTGTTGTGAGTAGAAGTATGGGGAACTATTATACACAGTTTGCTGAAGTATAAATTAATATCATACCTTTGGAAGAGTATGTTTAGCCAATAACATAAAAATAGAGAATTATGGGATCTGTCAATCTAGTTATTGGGTCAAACTGGCATTGATTAATTTTAAGAGTTTAAGAGACACCATCTACTGAACATCCTTCTATGTTAGCCAGAAGAGGTTCTGGTATGCTGTGCTTCAGTTGGGGAAATATAGTTAAACATAATGCCTCTTATATCCCAAAGAGATAATATTGAATGTATTCTTGATAAAGAAGTAAAAAGTTTCAAGTATAAATTGGCTAATCATTTTTATTCCATCATTATACAATGTTTAAACGTATGAAATATCACATTGTACCCCATAAATAAGTGCAATTATCTTCAGTTGAAACATTTATCATATAGAGCACATATGCTGGCCATCTTATCCTAATGTCTTTGTACAAGACCATACTAGAGGAACATAATTTGCTTAGAAATTTTCTTGTTTCCATAAAACACTGAAATGAAATGACACTCAAGAGTTTTTGAGATTTATCTACCTTTTTAAAATCTAAGTTAAATTTGTTTGTTCATTTTGGATAATCTTTTGATATATGCCCATATTTTTTGGATTCTTAGTTTACTTTTTGGTATATTGCATGCATCTTGAAATGTATCCATTTCTTTTATATTTTTCAACTGAACAGCATATAGGTTATTAAAATATTGCCTTACAATATATGGAATTGCAGTGGTGTGTTTTGTGATGCTTCCCATTCCATTAATATTTCTCACTTGGGTGATATCTTTTTTCTTTTAGTTACTTGTGCCAAGGCTCTTTCTTTATTTTAGAATATGTGATAATGCATGAGCATTCCCAAACCAATGAATGTAATAAATCACATAATTGGACATAAAAGAAGAAAAATCATGTGATCATTTTAATAAATGCAAAAAGAGCCTTTGTTAAAATTTATCATGTATTCATGATGAATGTCATAGAGTAAGACTAGACCAAACATACCCTCCTACAGAAAAGGCTATTCATAGCAATCCCACAGCCAAAATCATCCTAAATCAATTAAAAATTCTGAAATCATCTCATTGAAATCATGAACAGCAAAGTCATCTGATATGTGATGAAGATTCCAAAAATATGCACTGTACAAAAGACAGAATTTTCCATGAATGATGCTGGCAAAAGTGGATGTCTACATGCAGAAGGATGAAATTAGACACTTACCCATCACTTTGAACATAAATTAACTCTAAGTGGATCAAAGACCTCATTGTGAAACCTGAAACATTGACATTGGTAGAAGAATGTATAGGCAGTACCTTACAATATGTATGTGCATAGGAAAGGAACTCCTGAACAGCACTCCATTTCCCTAAAAATTCAGACCAACAACTGACAAGTGGGACCTTATAAAACCCAAAACCTTCTGCATAGCCAAGGAAATAACCAAATGAAATGGAAGCCCACAGAGTGTGAGAGGATCTTTTCATATTATACATCTAACAGAGAATTAACATCCAGAATATATAAAAAACTAAAAAGTAAAAGAGAAAAGAAAAGATAGAGTCTCAAAAACAAATGACCCATCCAAAAATTGGCTGTGGATATGAATAGAAAATTTTCAAAGATTGATATAAAATATTTTAAGAAATATAAAAAGAAATATATAATAAAAAGTTCTCATCATCCAACCAGTTGAAGTAATGCAAGTAAAATAAATCAACAAAACCCTCAAAACAAGCATTAACCCCTCCAAAATCTGAGATTTCATCTTAATCCATTCAAAATTGCAACTATCAAAAAAAAAAAACCAGAGTATTCTGGAGAGACTGTGGAAAGCAGAGACCTCATCTCCTACTGGTGGAAATCCAAACTGATGTAGCCATTCTGGAAATCACTGTGGAGAATTCCCAAAGGGCTAAAATATATTCTATCATTTGACCCACTTATACCACTCCTTGGCATCTGCCCAAAGAACTTGATATCCTATTCCACAGTTACTTGCTCATCCATGTTCATTGCCACTCTAGTCATAATAGATAGGAAATTGAAACAACTTAAATATCCTTTTACTGATGAATGGACAATAAGAATTTGTTACGTATGTACTGTAGAATAGTATATGGGTAGAAAGAAAATTGAAATCATGAAATTTGTAAGTAAATCAATGAAATAGAAAAGATTATATTGAATGAGGCAACCCAGACCTAGAATAAACATCTCACATTTTCTGTCATTCATGATATCTAGCTCTACATCTTCATATGTGAATATATAACCTGAAGTAACCATATAATCAAGGAACAGAAAGTAAAAAGGTCCCATGTGAGAAGTGCTACAGAGGGCAGGATACCAGTGCAGTGAAGAAGAAAATAGGGAAAATTTGAGAGAGTCTTCACTTGGTGAGAAGATGAAGTCAATATAGAAAGAGAAATAGGGAACAGGGAAAAATAACATTATTTGAAAAAGTTATAAGGAATCATTGTTTTCCATTTATCCAAAAGTACAAGCCAAACTTGGGGGTGGTCTTGAATTGGGGAGAAGAGGAATTCAATATAGAAAGAGAAGGAGGGAAGAGGGAAAAATAACATTAAAGATATTTGAAAAAATTATAAGGAATCATATTATTTCCCATTTATCCAAAACTACAGATAGTACATAAAATTTATGTAATTCCATATAAACACAAAGTTTAGATGAAGTTCAGTTACTTGGGCTGAAAATGCTCCTTCAAAGAGCCACAGACTATTTAATATAAATCACAGTATTAACATGAGAAATCCTCTTTTGAGTTGTTGATCAGGGGAATGCCAGAGATTTCCTACATAATACAGGCTATTGCTATTACTGTTTGTGGCCTTTCAGGTATAGAAGATATATTATTATTGCTGAGTACACCATGCACTTAAGACACTGGACTCCCAGGATATGAGTTGTACCTTTCCTGAAAGCCTCCTCTCTGAGGACTAGCTTCCAAGGTATCAGAAGTTGTTGTGCGAGCACTTAAGAATGGAAAGCAGCCAGTAGTCCTCCCTTGCTGTGAAGCCTGTGAACCACACCAAAGACCAGTACGGCAAGAAATCCCTAAATGTGCAGTAGTGGCAATCATCTTTGTGGACACCAAGAACTGTCTAATTGGACTTAAGACAAGCTCAACAGGAGGGAAATCATGCCTGGTTCTAGAAACCTACCCAAATTCCTGAAGCTAGTGAT
>CABHPH010153538.1:0-36132 GCA_902168325.1 Peromyscus nudipes
GTAGGCCAGGAATCTGTTCAAGTATTTGCCATCTCATTGCCATTAATCCTAAAAAAATAGAGCATTTTAAACTTGTGGTAATGTTTAAGTTTATAAAATACTACATGAAAAGTATGTGAGAAGGTAAATTAGACCGAAAAAATTCCACTTGTAATTAATACTTATGTAGTACTTCCGTGAACTCAAGTGTACTTCTACCATTTTCTATATTCTAAAACTAGGATATTGCATTTATATTGCCACAATGATGTTAAAAATTGGCTAGATAATTCTAGACTATGTACTAGTGCCCTGAGATGCGGCACTTAGATTAAAAGTCATGATTTGGAGTTGTAACTTAATTCAAGCTCTTTTGTGACATATGAATCACATGATCATGGCTTTGAGCTTCAGAAAGAGTGTCTGTATATCACCACATTTGCTTTAAATTGTTTTTTAAGTCTGCCTTCATAATAACAGCCAATGTGATTGAATGATTCTGTTAAAGGCATAACCAATGTCTAATACAATAAGCACATCTTCATGATTGAAACTCAGGGGAAAAAGAAAAATTGAAAACGCAGACCAGAAAACAATCATAAAATATAGGTTTAATTACTACTTTAAACATTAAGGGGAGGGGGGCTAGCAAGGACACCAACGATAAATTCTCCAGTAAGACTTGCTACTGTGAATGATACATCATTTCCCCCCCCTAAGTTTTAGAACACAAAAATGGTAAGGGAAAAGGAAGGTTAGTAAATGACCATTCGGTACAGACAGCATCACCTCAGGACCTTTCTTTCAATTAGATTTTAACATTTCCCACCAATAAAAACGGGTAATGTATGATTTATTCACTTGTTACAGATGGTGAAAGGAAGTTTGACTGCAGGTAACCAGTGGGTACTGCTGAAGTAGGATTGCTTGTTTTTTTTAGAACTAAAAACAGCGAACTATCTTGTACCAAAAAAAGCATGGTAGGAAGTATGAAAACAAGCATGACGTATGTAACAGACCACACCAAAAACACCAGATTGTTAGTGGACATAAAAGGCAGAAATTGCTTTCTAAAATACGGTTACATGAGTAGTGTTAGTATAAGTTCTTTATTTACATTAAAATCTTTCAGTTACTGGTATGACCACACCTTAGAAGGTGATCCCAAAGGGAAGAACTTAGAGCAGATGTTTAGCTGGTAGAAAGGGCTGAAAGGAATACTACTCCAGAGTCACAAACCATCTCAGGTAACAGTGTAGTCATCTGTTAAAAGTAAGCCATTATGACTAGATGTCCTCCTTATTCTGCAAACCAATGGAAATATAAAAGCAGACACATTAAAGTAGAAGAATGTGAACATACGTAGAAGACTGACATTCTAAGTCATGCTATTATTTGATTTCATTAAAAAAATCATAATAGAATCTCTGCATCTTTAAAGTTGTAAAGGATCTTTACAATAAAATTCTTAAATAAATTAATTTTGTGTGGTCTAAGTTTAAGTTTGAAAAAGTAGAACTAAAATTTTGCTAATACTCATCTGCTTTATATTATATAAGGAAATATATATGTATATACACCAGAAGGGAACAACATCCTCCACAAACATGACTTCTAAACAAGTACCAGTTCACAAGAGACTACAGAATATGATCACTCAACAAATAGCTGCTTGAAATCACAGCAAGCAGTACTCCTAATGCCTTGCAAAAACTACAAGTATCTAAGTTTATTCAGGTTCCCTACTGAACATAAATTTTGTTATAAATTTTATATAATTTTATATAATCAGTGTGTTACTGAATATAAAAGATCTTTTCCAGTTTTTTCCTGTGATCTCTAAACATTAACTTCTGTCACAGACAATAAGTTTTCTTGTTTGCTAAATAAAATGTTTTGAAATTGCTTTAAATTCCATTTATACCAAACAAGTTTGATAAGTATAAGTTTATACTGCTAGTCCCCAGTGTGATATGTGAGTATGTTTCTTTAACTCAAGAGACTATTCACAAATCGAGCTGCCAGTGAGTACAATCTCTTAAAAACACTCATGTACAGAATGTAAATTAAAGGGAACAACAGCCAAAAATACCTACAAGAATTCGTTAATGTGCATTAAAAAAACTAGATTAAGTTTCTGAATCTTAAGAGACTCTTCAGTTACTATCTCTAGTTGAGATATTAACAAAAGTTTCTCTAAATGTTTAAAACAGCATCAGCATTTGGCAAATTCACCAATTAGTCATATCTATTAACTTAGCATTTATTGAGAAAAATGCTCTAATTTTCACTTAGAATGAAATCATCTAACTAGCTTCTAACCAAAAATTAAAACAACAGGTATATGAAAGTGTTCTAACATAGAAGAGTTTGCTATTTGGTCTGCTTAAAGACTTTAATTAGACTTTTCTAAAACACCAGCATCCCTAAATAAAACATAAGACATGACATCACCAGATCACCTGACTGAAGACTGAATGAGTGGATGGAACAAAACTTCACAGCATCTCAAATAAGGACACAAAGTCCAGACATTTCTCTCACAAGGTTCAATCTTTCAAAAACGAATCTAAATGGTTTCATAATAGTCTCCAACTTAAGTATAAATCAGTACATGGTACTTCCAAAGTAGTACTGACAGATTGTCTATGGATTCTAAAGATAATCGTTTTGTTCATTTTAAAACCAAATGTCATGAAGAAATGACCAGGCTTTTCCCCTCTATAAAAAAAAAAAAAATCAGATGCTCTTGCCATGGCAATGAAGTACACACACAGGTAGCCTGCAGCCAGTACTCAGAATACATCGAAAGCACACAAGATCCAAAGGGACAGCAAAATCAGAATTTAGGCATTTGTACATCTCATAGGGTAGGTCTAAAGTCAGTGTTTCTAAACCTATCCCAAAACGGACACAAGGGTATGAACCATAAGCTAGATGGAACTCTTAACAGACCAAGCACAGTGACTTAAAGAGCAGTAGAGGGATTAAGCAGGCTTAGGAAGGAGCCTATACTTCTGCAGTACTCATTAAGTGGGTAAGAGTAAAAGTTTCTGTGATCAGGACCACAGGCCAAATTAAACAACATTCTAAATTCAATTATTTGAAGTGTTTACCAAATTAAAGATAAAAGTACTCAAGCTTTTCAGCATCTTCAAATATACAGAAAAATTTAAAAATTATAGCAAACTAATACTTCAGGTGGAATTTTAAATTACCCACATGCTACAGTTAAGTCTCTAACAGTACTGTTAACATCTGATGAAATGAAAGCTAGCCTGTGTGTGTACTTCTCCACAGATGAAGAAACTATCTACAAGTAATAAAAACCAGAACAATCATCTTCACTGACCATAAATTTCTACTTTTGTCCTCTCACTTGAGAGTATATTTAATTTATTGACACATTTTTGTTTATGTATGCCTACACTTTAAAAAATGGAGATTGGTTTTGATACTAAGTTAAAACTTTGAGAACCCTTGCCAAGTTTTACCATTAAAACCCTTAGTATAAAAGATTTCTATGATCTTTGTGTTAGAAAGTTACTCGTTTTTTAATTTTTAAAATACTAATGATTAATGTTCCACCTGCTAAAGAAAAATATATGACATGGATTCCCAAAATAGACACATGGTTCATAAAAATAAAAGTTACTTACAGAAAACAGCCTGAAAAAATTAAAAAGAATGGTGAATCCTAAAGGGAAGAGAGAAACCTGCATTTGTAAATAAGTTCAAACTGAAATTTTGGAATTTGTCCTATGCCCCACGCTGTTTATTAATTACCATGGTAAAAACAACAACTACATTACAAAGAAGAGATGTATCATACGCATGTCTTCCTCATTCAGGACAGCTTGGCTTTCTTCTTGGCAGGTCCTTTATGCCCTTTGGCCTTTCTTCTCAAATTCCGCCTGTCTACTACAGGAACTTCCACTTCTACCTCCTCCGAGCTGCTATCCACAGCTTTCTCGGTTGACTGTGTAAACTGGTCCAGTTGCTCAGAAGATGCTTCGGATTGCTCCTCTGACTGGTTCTTCTGTCCTGCATTCTGTGGAAATGGAACATCTTCCAGTTCTACCTCTATCAGAGAACTCTGAGCAGCAGGTGTTTCCTGGGCCTCTGGGCCCCCCTCCTCACCCTGCTCCTCCAGTGAGGATGTAGTCTTGGGTGATAAATTCTCAGGGACAGGCTCTTCAGCAAAGTCCGCTACTGCAGAATTTGGAAAACCACTGTCAGACTTTTCTTCATTTGGCAGAGTGCCGACATTGTCCGAGCTCCCCAAATGTGTTTTCTTTTTTGAAACTAGGGACAGCTTTTCTTCAGTATGTCCTTTATCATCAGATGAGCCTTGATCTGTCAACATTTCTGAGTCAGAAACAGGTGAGGTCTGAAAATAAATAAATATATATAAATATATATATAATATTTATATATATAAATAAACAAAGCTCAACAGTTTTACAATATAGTTCTAAAATGAACCATTCTCAATGTCACTAAACTTCTGTATAAAGAACTCAATACTGATTACTTTTGTTACAAATGAGTCCATATTCTAAATTCAACTCAATTTCTTCAGAATTGTTTCCTGGCAAGTATAATACAATACTTACAAGAAAGAGTATCCAAGACACTTTACACCTCAAGATTCTCCCAAACCTCTCTCAATTGCCTCTAAGTCTTGGTGTTACTAGAGCCAGAACGAAGAATCTCTTGGGACCACACTGTGCTACCCGCTAGCCCTCGCTCAGTCTAACTGGCTTCATTAGACAGCAACTGTAAGGACGACGGGAGTTTCATTCATCAACCTCAGTAAGACACTTAGAAAGCATTACTATACATGCCTTTCAGCCATAAACTGAAATATTCAAAACCAAATTAATTTTTAGATATCCCATCAAGCTTTTCTTTAGCTTGTCTACTGAATTTAAAATAATCAAAATTACTACAGTGGTCATAGCCAATGCACATAATAAGTACTCAAATGTTTGGTAAACCATGTTTTGTAATTTTTCTAATCATTTCCCTAAGTCTGTAAAAGAGTGCTCATTTTGTTACCATAAAGCAGATATGATGTGGGGTGGGGGTGGAATTGAACCTTGAAGGACAAATATAAAATGTATGTCTGAAATAAAAATGTTCCTAAAGGACTACCTGCTAGGGTGGAGGAAAAGATTCTGAATCCTCCACCCTCTACCTAATGGCGCCAATACTGGCAAACATTACCTATAAGAAAACGAGGTGATTCTGCCTTACCTTGTCTGGTGCAGCCTCAGGAGCTTTTGGAGAGTCTGCCACCAGTGGAACAATATTCACAGTCTCTTCACTGGAATTAAAAGATGGAACTTTTAACTCTTCTTCTAGACCTTCACTGGTGGAGTCGTCCTCTTCAGTTACAAGTGAGGTCTTAAGGGCATCATCCACTACCTCTCCATTCACAGGCTCTACTGCAGAGTCCTACAGCAAGTGGAAAGTCAGGGTTTGACTACAAACTGACTGTTCAAGAAAGACCCATTGTCCGTCCCTACCGGTCATCCACCAGGACTCACAATAGATTTACTGGAGGAGGAACTTAGTAGGCAATGTCAGCAAAGTAGAGTCCCCAAGGGCTGGGTGGTGGTGGTACACACCTTTAATCCCAGCACTCAGGAGGCAGAGGCAGGCGGATCTCTGTGAGTTCCAGGACAGCCAGAACAGTTACACAGAGAAAACCCACTCTCAAACACCCCCCGCCACCGCGCCCTCCAAAAAAAGAAGTTCCCAAGAACCACACACTCCTGTTATTCTCTGGTGATAGGGCAGTACCAGGATGCCCAGGGGTTACACAATGTGGGTCTGAGATTCAATGAAAAGATCCTGCTCCTTTCATCTGTTCCTTCTTTTTCTTTTTGTTTTGAGCCTGGTGGTATGACTATAATCCTAGTATCTGGAAGACTGAGGCAGGAGAATTTCAAGTTTGAGAACAGTAAATATAATGGCAATTCTAAGGACAGACTGGATTACATAAAGGGAGATTCTCTCTCACAAAAAGAGAATATTTTCAATCGTTGATCTACATTTTACTGTTATACCAAGTGGTACAGAGTTGATGACAAACAGAAGGTAATCACAGTAAACTCATAAAAGGACTAACCAGAGTGGAGAAATGTTAAAGGGAAGAAAATAAGAAAAACAGAATGTAAGACAGAACTGTGGTCACAAAGTAATAGGCAATGAAAAAGAAAAGGTCAGTCCACGTTTTAGATTTGAGAACAGAATGAACAAAACGGAAAAGGAGACTCAGCGTGGAAGAACTAAGACAGCGTTGAGGTTAAGAGTGAATGCTGCTCTTACAGAGGGCCCAAGTTCAGTGCCTAGCTCCCATGTTATGTGGCTCACAATTGCAACTACAGCTCCGGAGGATTCAGCACCCTCTTATGGCTTCTGTGGGCACCTACACTCATATGCAGATGCTCACACAGAGAAATAACCCCACACATGATTAAAAATAAACATAAGAAAAAATGAGAAGTATTATTGGATTT
Organism: Peromyscus nudipes; assembly: GCA_902168325.1. NCBI lineage: Eukaryota > Metazoa > Chordata > Mammalia > Rodentia > Cricetidae > Peromyscus > Peromyscus nudipes. The sequence goes on from CABHPH010153538.1 coordinate 6,507, forward strand.
AAGATGACAAAAATATGCAGGAGGCAAGCTACACTATAGATAAAGACCTGGGGTTGGGGAGACAGCTCAGTTGTTAAGGAGCATTTGGTATGCTGAATCAAATCCCCACATCCACTTAAAATGGATATAGACACAGCTGCTTGTTCCTGTAACTATCAGTAGTAGGAACCAGAGACAAATGGATCTTGGACTCACTGGTCAACCAGCCTAACCAGCCAGTCTGGATAAAAGGCAAGTTTCAGTTCAGTGAGAGACCCCATCTCAAAGCACTAAAGCAGACAGCAATAGAAGAAGGCACCCAACATCCTTCTCTGGCCTCTGCATGTGTACATACGGGTATGTGCACCCACGCCCCCCCCCCCCCAAAGATAGGCCATGAATCAAAAAAATCAAAGAACAAAAGACTGAGTTTCCCAGAATGTACACTCTTAGGAGAAAAAAAGCATGATTGAAACATATGCAGAGACATGGACATATATACATAAACAAGAACAAAAAATAAACAAAACTCGCAAAGATTAAACTGTTACAAAGCCAGGAAACTATAGAACCTTAAGGAAGGTAAAGTAGTCACCCACCCCCCAGGTAAGCGAAGCTGTCGGAATTCGAATGGTGCTGTCACTGGAGTGCTGTAATAATCTAGGCTCAGTGTCTTGCCAGATGACACAGGTACATGATACACACTGTATATTACAGTTTAAAGAAAACTGCTAAGAGTGCTAGAGAGCTTCTCAGAGTTAAGAGCACTGGCTGCTTTTCCAGAGAATCCAGATTCAATCAGCAGCACCCACATGGCAACTTAAACTGTTTGTAACTCCAGGCCCAGGGAATTCTATGACCTCTTTTTTGTGTTTCATTTTTTGAGACAGTCTTTCTATACAGTTCTGGATGTCCTAGAACTCACTATGTAGATCAGACTGACCTCTAACTCACCAAGATCCACCTGTTTCTGCCTCTCCAGTGCTGGGATTAAAGGTGTGCACCATCATGGCTGGCCCCTCTTTTGACCTTCAAAAGCAGTAGGCATTAGACACCTAAGTGGTGCACAGACATACATGGAGGCAACACACCCATACACATTTAAAAAAATAATAGTAATAAAATTGGTAGGACTTTTATTCTTATACTGTATACACTAGGGAAACAGGTGAAAGACTTTCAAGAAACTCAGGTGCACACGAAACAACAAGGAACGTGTAAAGTAGAAAGGACTGAAGATATCCAAAAGGAAGGACAAATGGGTAGAGGGGGAAAAGAGGCTAGGAATAACACACACATAAAGAGCTCAAGGATCAAGCCAAATTTAATAGTTTCCTTAGCTACAGAGAATTTATCTATTTGTTTTGGGGTGTTGTTTTGTTTTGTAACTACTTTACCTATTTTTTTTCCAAGAATTTATAAAATCATTTGAAGTAAGATAGATAGATAGATAGATAGATAGATAGATAGATAGATAGATAGATAGATAGTAGGTAGGAAGGTAGGTAGATAGATAATGGATAGATAGATAGATAGATAGATAGATAGATAGACAGACAGATAGATAGCTATAGATAGATAAGAAAAATCTAAATCCAAATGACTCATTATTAATTCTTCTAACAAAAGCACAGGGGCAACTGAGGACTGCGTGGGCCCTGCCTGGTTCTACCAGGCTTTATCCCTGTGTACTTATGTATGTTTAATTCCACTCATCAGCCTGTATTCACAATGCACTGGGGGATCTTCCTATGTGCCTTCCTATCATCCTAGCCAATGGGTACTTTTTAACCACCAAGCCCAATTCTAGAACACGGCCTTCTGTCTCTAGCCGTGCATGGTCAAGGACGTTTTCTGCTTTATTTAATGAGTGACGTCGTACTTTGCCACCATCTTGTTTCTCCAGGCGTGACTGAGCTTCCGGTGAAGACTGGGCATCTTTATCACTGCTTTCATCTTCAAGTTCAACCACTCTCTGCTCGGATTTTTCTTGCAGGAGTTCTTCTGAGCTCTCTGATGTGCGTGCAGTACATTCTATTCTAGAAAACAAACCAAGACTTGTTTTTTCCTATTCCAGATCAAGGTACAATCTGAAGGATCCCATTTTTGAGACAGCATAGGTGACGAAGTCAGGGCCTCCAGTACAGTTAGGCAAAGCATTGTACAACCCTGGCCCTTTTTATTTTGAAAAAGGTCTTGCTAAAATTGCTCAGCCTGATTTGGGGCTCACTCACAATCCTCCAGCCTCAGCAACCTAGAATCGCTTCTTAACAAAGTAACATTTTAGATAACTAAATGCTATTCCATCAGCATTAGATTCTGTAGGTCCAAAACGAATCTTTTCATCCTGATAATTTTGTTCTTTTTCTGGCCTGTTGTTTAGTTCAATTAAAAATATCACACTTTCTCTATTTAAACTAAATCTTTCATCTACTCTACTGGAATGAACATACACCCCAGTTGACTTCCAGTAATTTCAGTGCACAGCTTCTGTCCACAATTATAGGTACTGACTACTTGACAGGACCAAATGACCTAACATCATACTCTACAGACACTTGCTCAGCCATGTGCACTGCCACTCTATTCACAATAGCTAGGAAATGGAAACAACTTAAATGTCCTTTTACTGATGAATGGATAGTGAAAATGTAGTAAATAGGTACCATGGATTTCTGCTCAGCTGTAAAGAAAAATGAACTCATGAAATTTGTAAGTGAATGGACAGAACTAGAAAACATGTACTCCAGTGGTTTAAAAGGTAATGGCTCCCACAGGACCCTATGTTTGAATTCTTAGTGCCTAGTTGCTGGGACTGTTTAGGAAGGATTAGGAGGTCAGGCCTTGTTGGAGATGGGTTTGGGCTTAAAGTTTCCAGAGATTCCCAGCATGCTCTGTGTCCTGTTTGTGGATGGATGTGAGGTTCAGCTGCTGCTCCAGAGTCATGCCTGCCTGCTTCCTGCCATCCTCTCTACTATGATGGTAATGGGCTCCTAACCCTCTGCAACTCCAACATCCAAACGAACCCTTCCTTCTTAGGCTGACTTTGCCATGGTCTTTTAAAAAACTGCTGTACTAGAGACGGAATTAAGGAGTTGGTAGTGGGGGGGTAGGCTACTGCTGTGACAGACATGATCCTCTGCGTTATTGTTTTTTAAAGGAATCTGGAAGACTTTGGGACTTTGGACTAAGGAAGTAGTTGAATGCTGTAAGCAGAGCCTAACAGACCATCCTAGTAGGCGCCTGGAAGACAGTGGTGCTGAAAACTATGTGGACTGTGGAGATCCTGCTCAAGAGGCTTCAGACGGAAGAATTTTAGTAAACTGGCTAGACATCATTCTTGTGCTGTTTTGGCAAAGAATGTGGCTGCCTCCTGCCCCTATCCTAAGAACTTGCCTGAAACTAAACTGAAAAATAATGGAACAATTTCTTCAGCAGAGGAGATTTCAAGACAACCTGATCTTAAAATTACTAATAACCACTCCACCATGTGATTAATAACAATCACAATCACTCCTATGCATATCTACAATGAAAAAGAGCAAGTGGAACAAAAAGAAATACAAATCAGACAGTTTAAAGAGAAAAAGAGCACACGACACCCAGAGCTGCAGGACTTGGAGTTTCCCCTGCGGGTTTATTCCAGCCTCTTACTGGCTGTGCTTCCCATCACACTGTTCAGATGACAGTCCTGGGAAGCAGAACCTAAACACAAACTCTTGAGCAAGCATACCTGCTGCACCACAATAAAGCAGCTCCACCTTCAGGACTAGAGACCAGCAGTACTGAAGCGACAACACACAAACACTGTGAGTGAAGACCATTCCCTCCTTACTTGTCTGCTGAAGCCGATGATGAAGTCTGGGCACTGTTTACATCGTCCCCCTGAGAACCACTCAATTCCGAATCCTGAAACCGCCTTCCGATCTTTGGTCGCTTTAGATGACTGCTTCGAGGACGAGTGGAAACAGGTGTCTTTTCTGGCCCTGAGGGAAACCAGTAAAACTGCACTTGACTATTGGCTTGACTACCTACCTATCATAACACACAGAAATGCAAGAACTACACCAGCTTAACCCACCCACTGCCCCGTTATAGTTTTACTCCTTCCTTCAAATCAAGCTAGGACAACAACGTCAGCCTCTGTTTCATTATCAAATGACTGCCAATGTCCACTCCTCGTATGTGTGTGTACATTATCCCGAGCTTTACCGTTTCTGCACTTTCACTCATTCTCTCTCTTATTGATTTTGGGGAATGGTACAGGCATGATGATCCGTATGTTACAAGAAAGAAGGAGGGGCTCAACAGCACCCTCAGAGTTCACACACAGTAAAACCAGGGTAATGGGGGCATGAGAGTCCAGAGCTAGAACACTTACTAAAAGAACAGCCGATTTTCTTACCTTCAGAAGTGCTAGCAAAGGCATCTTTTAGGGAATGGATCTAAAATAGAGATAAAGATTAAAATCTAGTGTTTTAACTATCATTTCTCACTATGGACCTATTTTGTTCATAGTTTCAAAGAAAAAATTTAACTGTATTCAAATAGTATTTTTTGTTAAGAAATATACCTTCAAATTAAAAGGTTATATTATATCTCTTGGTTCATTATAAGCTTAAGAATTTATCCAAGGATCTGAAATGTTACAGGTTTACCTTGGAGTGTCTTAGCATTCTGTCCACAGCTACCTGCTCTCCTAGATTTCTCTGCATACTCTCTTCACTTAGGTAACTATTGCTGATGAATCAAAACATACAAATAAAGCTCCCCAACTTCTACCTGGATTTCCTACATTATTCCTTACCTACACTAATAGTGGCAATAGCAATTAGTCATTCTAGCAAAGACCTGTGTAATAGCAATGAGTCCTTTCTATCTATCCCTCAACCAATCACAAAGCTTGCTGACTTTAAATGAAGGCTCTCACAGAGCTATATTTCCTCTCAACAATTCCAAACAACTTCTTCCCTGGTCAAGTCCCACACTTTAACTACAGCCTATCTAATCCTTTACACACAACAAAAGAATGCTTCCCAATCTGCAATTCCTTTGCTTAAAACTCTTAAATCAACACTTTATCACTGTACAGAATACAAACTAAAAAAACTTTTCAATAATTTCTTTCTTTCATATTAAGTTTGCCATCTCTAAATTATCCCTTACATTTCTTTTACATGCTCTCTTCTAAAATGTCCTAACAACCCTTTTCATAGAACTCCACCTGTCCTTTAAATCATCCTGTGCTACGTACCTTCAATCATTTGCTATAATAACCAAGGCAATTATTATCCTGCAATTTATTTATGTTTCCAACAATGGAACATCTAGTTCTCTCATGTATTCAAGAACCATACCTTTACCTCTGAACATCCACTTCTTGCTCTGATACCCACCCCATTATGAAGTGCCATCCACTCATTCACCCATTACACACTTACTGAACTACAACATGGTAGGCACACACATCCAAGACAATTTAGAGTTAAAAAAAAATTTCATCCTGTATTTCACAACAGCTAGTACAGCTATGTGAATTTGAAAGTTGCCAGTAAAAGAAATGACAACTGTTTTGACGTGATGGATATGCAAATTATCCTGATCCAATCATTACATAATGTACACAATAAAATGTCACATTATACTGCATAAGCATATGCAAATATTATGTGTTAATTGAAATTTTAAAGTCTAATTATGGACTATAAAGAAGTTAACTGTGGCAAATGTATAATAAAAATCTTGTCTTCAAGAAGCCTGTTGTTCAACTAGAAAAGATAAACATGACAAAAGATAAACACGTGTAATGTTTTATGTACACAAATGAGTGAAAGCAAGCCAAATACCACCATCACCTAAAGAATGAACCACAGAGTTAAAATAAAACTATGTAAGTGGTTATAAAGTTTTCTTGAACTAAAATATTAAAGTAGTATAAAGAATATGAACTTGAAAAATGACAGAAAATACAATTTATGCTATTAACCTTATGACATATTGCTACTACCTTATATTCTCATTCAAATGACATTTAAAATTATTTGGCTCCATATTAAAATAAACTATAGTCTTTATTACATTTGTAGGAAGAGCAGAGTTTTTAGTTTTTCTTGCTTTCATGATAACTGAAAGTAGTATGTGAATGTATGTCTATCTAAGGAATATGGACTATAGCATAAAAAGAACAGAGGCTTGCCAGGCATGGTGGCAGACACCTTTAGTCCCAGAACTCAGGAGGAAGAGGCAGATGAGTCTTTGTGAGTTCCAGGTCAGCCAGAGCAACAAAATGACATTCAGTCTCAAAAACAAACTCAAGAAAAGGAAGAAAAAGAATAGACACTATGATGTTCTAAACATAGAAATATGTATATATAAACTAATTTTGCAGTAGTTTTATTATTTGTTATCCTTAGACAGGTATAAAAACTTCATCCAAATAGTTAACTCTTATGTCAATTAAGACATAAAATATAAATTGTATTAAGTATACATATAAAAAATTAACAATGGCTAATAATTTGTGTAACAGTATGTATTTTTCCTTTTATATTTGTATATTTAAAATTAGCTTTAGTTAGCTTGTAATACTGTAAACATCATTAAAAATATTTTTTCAAAAAGCATTAAATCTTTAATAATCAGTTGACAGAAGCCACCAAGAAAATGAATGCAGTTGTAATTACCTAAATTTGTTGAATAAACTAACATTTAAAAGGTAAGCTGGGCCTTATAGTGCAAGGCTACAATCTGAGCTATTCACGAGGCCATAAGGCTGAGGATATTTTCAAGTTCAGGGCCAGGCTAGACTATAAGCCAGCCTAAGCAACATGGTGAGACCTACCTCAAAATAAAAAGTAAAAGGGGGGCTGGGCTGGGGACGTACGTAACTCACTGGTAAAACACTTTTGTAGCACACATAGTCCCCCTGTTCAATGTTCATGATCACCACAATAAACAACAAAAACAAAGGACACAAAGCCACTGTTGTCTCCTATGATGGTCACAAAGTGTACCTGCATCTCACTAGACTGGCTGTCTTCCACTCCAGGTTCATATTCTAGTCCAGTAGCAAGACCATATTCTCCAGACACAGGTCTTCTAGCTTCATATTGAGAAATCTCTGTGTACAGAAAAAAATGTTAAATTAGAAACCAGTCATATTTGATTTTCATTTTAATAGTATCTAATGATTCTCATCAACTCCCAAGGGCAGCATAAACAACAAGGAACCAAGAATCTAGGTATGCTATATCTCCTTTACAAAGCCTAGTTCACACTTCTTCATTAATATACTGATTTTTTTTACTGCCAGTTCCTACTGCAGTATTTCATTATTTGGGCTAGTCTAGGCCTGTTTTTGTCTTTTGTTTTTAATTTTGTCTACCTACCTACCTACCTATCTAACTATTTATTTATTGGTTTTTGAGACAGGGTTTCTCTGTAGCTTTGGAACCTGTCCTGAAACTTTCTCTGTATACCAGGCTGGCCTCAAACTCGGAGATCCTGTCTCTGCCTCCTGAGCACTGGGACTAAAGGCGTGCACCACCACCGCTTAATTTTCCTTTTTAGACTTACTTAACGCGCATGAGTATTTTGTCAGCATGTATGTATGTATACCATGTGCATACCTGGTGCCGAGGGGGTCAGAAGAGGGTGCCAGATCCCATGGAACTAGAGTTATGCGGATGGTTGTGAGCCACCACCTGGGTGCTGGAAATTGAATCCAATCCTTTACAAGAGCAACAAGTGTTGCCTAACTCCCCAGCCCCCTCTAGGTCTGTTTTTCATTAGTGACTCGAAAGTAAAAGCCTAATAAAAACTTTTAAGTGGGTCTGCAACCAGAAAGATCACAACATTGCTCTGAGGTGTCAGACACCAGCATTAGCAGCAACTGCTTTTTAAACTGTCCCATATTCTACTAGTCTTACCTGTAACTTTAATTGCTTCTCTCTGTAATGCTCTGGTGACTGGTGTCCGCTGATGCCAATGACCTACCCCTTCAACTTCCCAAAGAAGTTCATGATCTCCCGGATACTTTTCAAAGTATTGCTTGGAAGCTGAAAAACACATTTAACAATTTCCTAGAAATCTCAACTAGTACAAAAGAAGAAAGGAAAGTGAGGTGCTCAAGTCATTCAGTGAGGTAGCATAACCTGACACCAAAACCATGACCAAGGTAACTCACAGAGTATGCAGTGGTCTCAGTTACAAGTAAAACTCTTGATGCTGGAGAGATGGCTTCGTGGTTAAGAGCATTAGCTACTCTTCTAGATCTTCTAGATCTTCCAAAGGACCTGAGTTTGATTCCTAGCATTCGTATGATGGCTCACAACTGTCTTTAACTCCAGTTCCAGGAGATCCAATGCCCTCTTCTGGCCTCCACAGGTACTAGGCACTCACATGGTGTACAATACGCATGCCAACCAAACAGTCATACACATAAAATCATAAATATCTTCAAAGTAAAAATCTTACAAAATTCCAAGTAAGAATTTTAAATGATAAATCTAAAGAATGTCAGTAGAATACATGTACAAAAGGACATCACTATGTAAAGTTTAACATACTACACAAAATGGTAGAGGAAAACATTTGCTAGTTTGTCAAAATAAGTGACAAACAGGAGACCAAACACTATTTGATTCCACTCAGGTGACCTAACTAGAACAGGTAATTCACAAGGACACAAAGCAGAGGTAATTACCAAAAGGGAATTCATGTTCAGCACGAGGAACGTTTAGATACCGTGATGATGAGTACACAGCACTGCGCACAATACCACTGAAGTGTGTGAATAAAGAAGTAAATGACAAATACCACCGCAACTGTAAAGACTGGCTAAAACGAAAACAATCACAAAGCGCACTATGCTTTTTAAAGTTATGGACATGCAAATATGACATCATGAGAAAGAAGGATGCACTGACCTTAGGAGTGCAATTATGTCTAGAGAGCAAAGGAAAAGGGGAGGGGGATTACAAACAGCTCCAAAGGGAAGGCGAACTGTATAGATTTCTTTTTTTGAGACAGGGTTTCTCTGTGTAGCTTTAGAGCCTTTCCTAGAACTCATGCTATAGCCCAGGCTGGCCTCGAACTCACAGAGATCCGCCTGCCTCTGCCTCTGCCTCCTGAGGGATTAAAGGCGGGCGCCGGCGCCGCCGCCACCGCCACCACCCGGCACAGCTAATGCTATTGACTACCAAGCTCTCTCTCCAGCATCGAGTTTACTTGTAACTGAGACCACTGCATACTCTTTGTGAGTTACCTTGGTTGTGGCGGACCAGCCCCCACACTTATTCACCCCAGGAACTCTTGAGGATTGAGGGATAAGAGACTTGGTGAGAAATAGAAAAGCGAGAGAGAAGCATAGAGAAAACACAGGATAAACTCGGGTGGGCCTGGATCCTTATCCACCAGCAAAGTCTATTTATAACAATGCCAAGAGGTGGAGCAAAAGCCCTCCCCCTTGCTAGTTACAGTCAAGTGTAGACCCTTACAAACACCTGGTACCCAGGCCTGTGGTCCAATCAACCTCTTATGCAGTCCTGCTGGGTACAGCCACTAGGAAACCTAATGGGTTCCAACACTTGGTCATGTTTTTGGTATCAGGTTATGTTACCTCACTGAATGACTTGGGCACCTCACTTTCCTCTCTTCTTTTTGGCATTTTAAGAGGTACTTGAAAAATATCTGAAATGCTAAATGTTTCAGAGTTTTTCATATTTTAAATATCTGAATAGGCTGTAGCTACTGAGCAACAGGCTATTGAGCATACTTAATTGGAAAGTTTAAAACGCTCTGAAACATGAAACTTTTTGAGTGACATATGCTTAAAAGTTTCAGACTTGGAGCATTGTGTATTTTGGTGAGGCATGCTGAGCCTATATGTAATTCTCATTAAAAACAAATTGGTCAAATATGTCTCATCTGTTTACTAAACACAAGAGCAGTAGGATCCTAGTCTATCATGTGAACAAATTATAAATACCTAGTGTGAATCCACAGACTGACTTGTAACTGGGCATTTTCCAGTCCTTCTCTCAAACCATAAGTCTATGCCCCTGGCTGGAATAAGAAAAGTAGTTCTTGGAGCATGGGGAACTCTAACCCAAGGCAACTCTCATACACCAAGACGGTTCTGCATCCACCAGTTAGGTAGCTCTTATTCCAAATGCTTGAGACCAAAGTTTATTGGGTTTTTTTTTTTTTCCCCTTCAGATTTTTGAGTTTATGTTTTATGTTTATGTTTAAATCTCAACCTTAAATACATAGACTTTTAAAATATACACCTTATATTATACATAAGATAACTATGTATAATAGTTTCAGTGAGTCTCTGCTTTGTGGACCCATCACTTGAGATCTGGTGTAAAGTTTTACATCTATGGCATCAAATCAGTGCCTAGAGTTGTTCAGATCTGATGTCAGCTATTGATGGTCTGAGATGCTGGAGTAAGGAAGACAAAGACAACTGTAAGGCAGCTAGACAGGAATTAGCAGGCTTGGAGGCCACTCAAAATGGACCCTTCCCTCATGATCAGCTTTCACCATGAAAAGGTGGAGGTTCAGGGAACACTAAGACCCATTAAGGGAAAGCTGCTTCCTCCTGGTCATCTTCTGGCCCTGAGTGGAGACATAACATTTTATCCATTCATTCATCCATCCATCCATTCATCCATCCATCCATTCATTCATTATTAGATGAGTGGAGACATGACATTTTTTTTACTTATTTGTTTGTATGTATGTCTATTTTGGTCTCTCTATGTACCTCTGGCTGTCCTGGAACACGCCATGTAGTCCAGGCTGGCCTTGAACTCACAGAGATCTGTCTGCTCATCATTCCAAAGAGGAGAACATTATATACTACGATCCCCTCCCTTAAGAGTAAATCCACTATTAACCGTAAAGGATAACCATGCTATAATCCACAGACCCAAAGAAACTAAGTAACAAGGAAGGCTCAAGGGGGAATTCATGAATCTCACTGTGAAGGGGAGACAGAATAGATATCACTGGTGGACAGGGGGAGGGGAGAGGAAGGGAAATGAGGAGGTGTTGAGTGGGGGAGATGGGCATGGGAACAGGTGGTATCAGGTTGGGGGAGGATGGAGGGAGAGTACCAGGAAAGACAACTGGAATCAGGGGCATCTCCGAGATGAGCTAGAAACCTAGTGCAATGGAAAATCCCAGAAACCTATGAGGGTGACCCTAGCTTAGAGTCCTAGCAATGGGAGATATGGAACCTGAACCAGCCATTTCTTATAAGCAGGCAAGACTTCCAGTGGAGGGACTGGGACCCCAACCCAGCCACATAACCTCTGACCTACAATTTGCCCTGTTTACAAGATATGCTGGGACAAAGGTAGTGCAAAAGTTGTGGGAGTGTCAAGCAATGACTGGTCCAGCTTGAGGTCCAGCTTGAGGAAGGATTATGGAAGCCAGAGGGACCAAGGACATCACAAGAAAACCTACAAAATTAACTAACCTGGGCTCATGGGGGCTCACAGAGACTGAACCACCAATCAGACAACTTGTATGGAGCTGATCTGGACCCTCTGCACATGTGTTGCAGCTGTGTGGCTTGGTCTTCTTGTACAACACCTGGCAGAGGGATTAGGAGCTGTCTCTGATTCTGTTGCCTGCTCTTGGGACCCTTTCCTCCTGCTGAGTTGCCTCGTCCAGCCTTAATAGGAGAGGAGGTGCCTAGTCTTGTTGCAACTTGATATGCCATGGCTGGCTGATAGACATGGGAGGCCTGCACTTTTCTGAAGGAAGGTAGAGGAAGTGGATGGGGGTGAGGAGAAGGATTGGAAGGAGAGAAGGGAGGGAGAGGAAACTGATAAGGCTGGGAAAAAATTAACTGGTTAATTAATTTTAAAAAAAAGAGAAAGAAAAAGGATTACAGTAAAGAAAAAAAAAAAGTTAATCCACTGGGCTTGCCAATTACTTGGGCAGGAGACCACCCCTCAGGAAAACTGATTTCCCTAAGCCGTGTTAAGGAGATGGGGAGGGATAATTATCTCCTCTGTGAGATAATGGCCTCACCCATCCCAGGAGCCCTTCTCTTACAGCAGTTACTCACAAATATCCACTGCTAAACCTGCCACTTTTCTGAGGTGACACTCAAGTGTTTACTTTCCCTTTTGCCCTCTGTGTCTAGTCTTGGGATGCTGACCACAATCTCAAGCACACTCTCCGATGTTCTGGGATCTCTCACTATTGTCTCTGTACATACACCCTCGGCCCTTGCTGCAGCTGCTACACATCACACTGCTGACCTGAACTGAAACGCTTGACTTCCACTCTTCCTTTTCTCCGACTCTCTCCTCCTAGCAGCTGCTGGGACTTACAGCTTGGCAATCCTGTGGTTTTTCTCTCAAGTTCTCAAGAAAATTCTAATTCCTCAGTAACATCTGTCTTATTCAATTCTACGTTCGAAGACGCAGTAAACTTGCAGAACACAAAATCAACACATAAAAACATCAGTGCTGCTACACAGAAACGGCAAACTATTTTTCAATGGAGTCTTTCATGTGTGGGCATTGCCTGCATGTGTCTGTGCACCACTTGTGTATCTGCTGCCCATGGAGGCCAGAGGAGAGAACAGGACCCAGCAGGACTGCAGTTATGGAGGGCTGTGGGAAACCATGAGTGCTGGGAATCAAACACAAGTCTTCTGAAGAGCAGCTAATGCTCTCAACTACTGAACCATCTCTCCAGCTGCTGTTTATGTATTTAATGTATAGATGTATTTACTCTTGGGTGGAGTGTGTGTTGCATGTGAATGTACAGAGTACATGCACCTATCCACACAGAAGCTAGAAGATGTTTGTATCTTCCTCTATTACTCTCTGTTTTATTATCTGGAACGGAGTTTCTTACTGAACCCAAAGCTCACAGTTCTGGCAGAGCTGACTGGCCAGCAAGCTTGGGATAATCCACCCATCTCCACCCTTCAGATGCTGAAGTTACAAGCACTCATAGCTATGCCCAATACACGGGTGCTGGAAATGTGAGCTCATGTTCTTTTGCCTTCAAAGCAAGTGTTCCTACTCACCGAGCCATGTCCCCAGACTCACTAACGTCAAGTGATTAGAAATAGAAGTCAGGGAAACAATCTCATTTACTAGAACCTTAAAATTAATACCTAGGAATAAATTTAACCAAAAAGATAAAAACTTCCTATAATAAACAGTATAAAATATTGATACAGCCCTCAAGGACAGCAACTTGGAAATGACCATTTGGTTTTTTTCCTAGTTGTTTCTTTGTTTTTGAGACAGGGTCTCGTTGTGTAACCCAGACTGGCTTCAAACACACAGAAAGCGGCCTGCCACTGCCTCCCAGTGCTGGGTTTAAAGGCATGCACCACCACTCTGGGCCAGATCATCTGCTTTTGTCTTTTTATTTTCTGTTCTCTTAAGCCTTTCTGTGTAGGAACCAACCCTTATTAGTCAGATCATCAGTTCTTCGACTCTATTTTGTGACCGAAAGTGTTTATTGTGGAATAAAAATGAAGCCAATTAAGGTTTACAAACTAAAAAAAAAAAAAAAACTGATACAAAACTTGAAAAGAAGCACTGGAGAGATGGTTCAAATTGTTAAAAAATACTTGCTATTCTTCCAGTGGACCTGAGTTTGGATCCCAACAGCTAAGTTGGGTAGCTTACAACTTGCCTATAATTCCAGCTCTAGGAGATCCAATGTCCTCTCTGGCATCCACAGACACTAGCACACATGTGGCTGGCTGGCAAGCAGGCAGGAAGGCACACATGCACACAAGCACTCAAGCATTCTAGAAGATGGTTTATTAAAGAGGAATAGTAGAGGTCAGAACCTTATGAAAAGTCTCTCTCCAACACCTATCCTACGCTCAGACTATTAAATAGTGCACACTTAGATTTAAGAATGCAAATGACCCTAGGAGTTGTTAGATTCCATTTTAACGAGAGAATATTAGTTAGTGTAAATAAACGCACAAGTGGAATGACCTGTCTCTGATAACTGGGTGTAGGGGGCCCAGATGTCCTTGTACTCACAGATAAGCACTAGGAAAAATCAGGAACGCTGAACACACAAGGCTGTCTATTCAAAGGAGGAGACAGATAACCTGTTTTCTGACCAGAACACTGAGAACTAAGGTGGTTAACAGGCGAGGTGACCTCTGTGCTATCTGCAGGGCCAGGCCACATCTGGCTCCCCCAGGCTCCCACATACAGGACCAGAAATGGGTAACAGCCTAAGTGATCCCTGCACTATCTACATGACTGTTCCAAGAGCACTTGCCACACCAGAGCCTCCCCTAGCCCTTAGGGTAACACATGTAACCTATCTATAGAACCCATTTTCATGCAAGAAGTGACAGGTACTTTGAAAAGAATTTTAATGGAATTATGCCTTAAGCTTTATTGTGGACATGGGCTTGTGTTACACCAGGAAACTTTTTTCCAAATTGTACTGTACTTAAATATGCTTAAAATTAACTGCCCAGTGCCAGACTCTGGAAGTTTGAACTAACACTGGCTACTGAGTCATGTTGAACTGGATTTCCTTCTTGCTTCAAGTGGATCATTACTCTGCTAGCCATGGTATTTGAGGAGACCCCCACAACACGGTTTATTTGTAATCAACTCTGAAAAGGAGAGGCCATTAGGAGCTTTGGTTATCAGTGGGGGAGCGAGGGTGGCAGACTACCTAAGTAAGACACCTCTGCAGGGTCACCCTAAGGGACGGAAACTACAGGAAGGCTTTAGAAAAATGGAGAGGATCAGAAAAGTACAGTACAGTGAGAAAGGCACAAAAATTTTCACCTGAAAATAAGCAAGTTTTAGAAAAAAGAAAAAAGCCTTGCAGAAAATGTTATGTCTTCCTTGGCACGTAATTCCAAAACTCAGAGGTTAAGGCAGGAAGGTCACTATTTCAAGGCCAACCTGGCCTACAGTGTGGCCCTGACTTCAAACATTAAACAGGTTATTATGCTCCATGTAACAACTAGACAGCATAGAATAAAATTACATTTGGAAAGTTAAGCCCTAGGAAGCAAAAAATGCTAATCACATTTAAAACATTTACAATATTCTGGAGAACAAATTTCAGGTGACAAGTTTCAGCTCAGTCCACTTACCTGTGCACATGAGAGAAGAGAGCGGGTACCGCAGGCCGAGTGCCTCCTCTGTAAAGGAGTCAACGAAGTCCTCCAGCATATGAAGCCCCCAATCTTTTCCTCTGTATTTCTTTCTTATAAACATTGTATCAAGAACTGGCAGTTGGTAACTCTGAGTAAGAAATGAGGCACATAAGCTTCCTGCAGTAGTAAGAGAGATCAAAGAATTGTACACATTAAACTACACGTACATTTAGTAAATATGAGTTAATGTTTCTGAAGTTTTCCCCTTATGTTAAGAGGCACATCAAAGAAATGCATATATTCTATAAAGTGTTGTACACTCGAATGTATATGTGTGATAAGAAGAATAGCTGTTATTTTATGTTTTCTAATGGTCAAGTAATGTAAGACAAATGGCTCATTCCATTTCATGACCTACATACTTGACTCTGACTATACGTATACAACATAGTATCTTTAGACATAACCCTAACCTTCTCCCTGTCTCTATCATGGACTGAAACTGCTAAAACCATGAGCCAAAAGTAAATCTTACTTCAGTTGCTTTTGTTCCAAGTATGTGGTCACAGCAACCAGTAAGTCTGACTAGAACACTACATAGGACATTGTTACTTGGTCATAAGAAATGGAGTGTTGCAGCTGGAGAGGCGGCTCAGCAGGGAACCTGAGTGTGGTTCCCAGCACCCACACCATGGCAACCAACCACCTGTAACTCCGGTTCTGGGGATCCAATGCCTTCCTCCTCTGAGAACACCAGACATGCACATGATGTACATACATACATGCAAACAAAACAGTGATACAGATATAATGAGTAAGTAAGTTTTTTAAAGAAGTATTGATATACACTACAATATATATGAGATTTGAGATTTGGAAAAAGAATGTTAAGGCCCCCCCCCCCCAAAAAAAAAGAAAAAAAGAAAAAAACGCTAGATACAAGCCACATGATATATGATCTAAATTAATTACTGGTTGCCAAAGACTAGAAATGGAAGTGACTCCTATTATATAGAGTTTTGTCTTTTGCAGTAATAAAAACTATTTAAAATGGGTGAGATGTGATACATTTGAAATGGAAAAACTGTGTGGTATGCGAATATACAAAAATGTTATTTAAAATACAAATAGCAATTTATACATTTGATGTATACTATTTATAACCAAATTCTGTAGAGACAGTCTGGAAACACATTCCCTCAAGTTTACCCATTTTCTCACTTTCTCAGTAAGTCTCACCACCCATGTGTCCAGTTACTCACCCTGGCTCTTTCTACATAGTCCACAACAACAATCAGGAATCCTGAAGCAGTAGCAGTAACAATACCTGGGGCCTTGTTTCCTTTGTTTGCCCAGGTACAACACTGCTCAACAGGCCTTCCAAACAGCCTCGTCACTAAACCGTCAACCCTACTACCATGCATTATATTGGTAAGTTGTTGTGAGCTGCTTCTGCTCATTGAGAAGCTGGCTCTCGGTAGAGCTGTCCCCGGTCCTGCCCCATTTCAGCCCTAAACATGTCTGCCTCACAGGCTCCTCTAAGGCCCTTGTCTGGAGATGCACACCCCCCCCCAAAAAAAAAGCAAGAACACTGTGACAGGGAGAGAAGAGAACAAAACAGCCCAAAGGTAAAAACATCACATTCTTAAATACAGCTAAACAAAGGTTAGATACTTCCATCAGATGTCACTATTGTTAATCCCATGATATAAGAACAGAAGCCCGGCGGTGGTGGCGCACACCTTTAATCCCAGCACTTGAGAGGCGGGGCAGGCGGATCTCTGTGAGTTCCAGAAACTCATCTCTGGAGAGAAAGCTAACAAGGAATCCCAGCTGACTGTCTCAACTTCCCCAGTTGGTCTCAGCTGGTTATCCTAAGCACTACAGATGTGATGATGTCACTGCTATCTGTTGGAGCCTTACTGGGGAAATTCTGCTCTGCCAGGGACTCTCTTACCTGGAGCTCCAGCTGGCTGCCTTAATAAGGCTTCCCCACTGGGCTTCTGATGGATTTAATGACATTACTGTTAGCTGTTATTTGTTCTCTTACTTGGAAGCCTCAAAGGGGTGGATGACATGGGACACTCTCTGTCAAGATACACTCTAGCTACCTGCCCCAATGGGGTTTTCTCAACTGATTTCTACTAGATACTTTAAGTACCTTATTTAGTGATGTTTTGCTATCTATCTATGACTTACTGTTATCTGCTCTTACTGCAGCTTGCAATGTATTCAAAACACTCGCTCATTCAAAACCAAAACCAAGGGGCTGTGGAGATTGATCAGTGGTTAAAAACGCTTGTTCTTGGAAGGGACCTGGGTTCAGTTTGCAGCGCCCATATGGTAGTTCGTAACAATCCATAACTCTAGTTCTACTGGATCTATTCCCTCTTCTGACCTGTGTGGGTACCAGGCATGTACATGGTGCACATACATACATGCAGGCAAAAACACTCATGCATATCAAATAAAAAATAAACTAAAAGCATGACTATTGTAGGTCATTCTCCAGACTAAACAGAACAGCTGCCCACTCTGGGCACCCTTTACCTGGATTCCCACAGAGATGTCTGGTGTCTTTTGAAAGAGCAAAAAGAATGATGTTACCCTCCATCCTGAAATCCCTTCACCAGAGAGCAGAATTAGCTATTTCTTTGGTCTAGAGACCTTTTAAGATACAACCTCTACCCTCTCCAAATTCTACCACTCACTCTCTATAAACCAGGCTCAGTAGCCATCTGCAATTTCTGAAGCATTCAAATCTGCTTCTCACTTTCAATTTCAGCCTGAAAGTCTCTTCAGACACTTTGCACTTCCTGTTACCCCAACAGTTCATTCAGAAAAGCTTCTCCTACCCCTTCTATCTAGAACAGCACCTCCCCCATACTCTCGGCTGCTCTTTATCCTCTCTTCCTCTAAAATCTAAGTTCCTCGAGGACGGAAGCTTACAAAATTCTTATTCTCAACTTGTCCCTCTTATTCTTTTCCTCTTCTCTCGCCCTTTCCTCATCTGTATGGTACCTAAAAATAACATGAAGAAATGCACTCCAAGAATGCTAGTCAAGATCTAAGCGCAGAAATCACAAACCTATTCTGCCACACTGAGCAGCTTCCTCTTCTCACGGACCCTTCTTTGTTCCTTCACCGTCCTAAAACCAGTTAGCATCTCACGAAAGGGGCTGCGTGGGGACATCTTTCCCACGCTGTTTGATGTAAATGCCAAACAAACTAGGTGATCATCCTTTATGCTTTTTAAGTCAGTTAAGCAGTAGCTATTCTAAAGAAACCAACCCGAGGGGCTGGAGAGATGGCTCAGAGGTTAAGAGCACTGACTACTCTTCCAAAGGTCCTGAATTCAATTCCCAGCAACCACATGGTGGCTCACAACCATCTGTAATGAGATCTGGTGCCCTCTTCTGGCCTGCAGTCATACATGCTGTATACATAATAAATAAGTAAATCTTTTAAAAAAAGAAAAGAAAAAAGAAACCAACCCGAAAAACTTAGTAAGGGTAGAGTTTTGGCTTTAGTAGTACCTCTACTCACAATCATCCAGAAGGTATTTCAAATTCCCGGACACTGCCTAACAAGGCAGATTAAATTTTACTGACTTGAAACACAAAAATTACTACCCATCCTCAGCTGGCTGAAACTCAGACAATCCCCTTGCAGGCAGTGTGAGTTCACTGCACTCTATACTGGAAATCTCCATCCCATTTTCTTCTGGGTTTCTACTACTACAGCTCTCACCTGGGCCCTTCTATCATCTGAACT
Source organism: Peromyscus nudipes (assembly GCA_902168325.1). Taxonomy (NCBI): domain Eukaryota; kingdom Metazoa; phylum Chordata; class Mammalia; order Rodentia; family Cricetidae; genus Peromyscus; species Peromyscus nudipes. Next base: position 25,390 of record CABHPH010153538.1, read on the forward strand.
ACTAGAGATCTAAGGACTTCTTGACTTCAAAAATAACTTTCCTACCTACAATCAGGTGTTACAAAAACCATGTCCCTAATGCGTTCTTTGATAGCTTCATGGACAATAAAATGTCACCTATTTTAATATGGCCATTATGACCCTTCTCAAGGGGCTCTTCACTTTCACCCCTCCAGCTCTTCGGTGCTTTGTTCTATAGTAAGATTCTTCTCTTTATTTTTTCCAATGTTTTAGTTCCACAAGCTTATTCCAACACACCCTGTACATTTGCAACTCTTCTTTATATACTTAGAACCCATGCATGTGACTACTAGCATGGCCCTTTCCCTTCCCTACACCTCTAGTTTCTGATCATCTAGTGACCCTCCAGGGACCCTTGTAAATATCCTTCTTAGTGGTACTTCCTTTAGGCAGGATTGAGTACTTAATCTTCACCAGGTGCTCTGCTAATGCATCAAACACATCACTCGTCAACATGAATGATGAGGAGGTGTCTACTGACTAGAGTTCTTCATTGTTTTGCTTCAGTGGGGGTTTATTTTGTCTCCTTCACTAAATTTTGGGTGCTTTGAGGGATGAAACCATGTTTGTCTGCACTGAGTCACCCCTACCTCCCCAGGAAGCAGAGCCCTTACTGGGAGCATTTGTTTTTTTCAGACAGCTAGGCATGTCCCAAAGAACACATCTCATTTTCAAAGATAAGTTCCCTAGCAAAAGAGTGCCAGAAAAATCAGAAATTCAGAGTCATCTTGAGCTACACAGTAAATTAGAGGCCAGCCAAGAATATAATGAAGCTTTCTGGGATGGAAAGCCCAAAGAGGAATTCAGTTGGAGAAAACACATGCTTCGTGGTAGATAAAGCTGCCATGATTTAAATTTACCTCTGTCCTGTTCTGTCCACAACCATACTGTGTTTCTTCTAGGTCTCTGGCCGAGTACATTTATGCTGCTACAACAGAATGCCTAAGACTGGGTGGTTTTTTTGTTTTGTGGGTTTTTTTTTTTTTTTTTTGGTTTTTAGAGACAGGGTTTCTCTGTATAGCCCTGGCTGTCCTGGAACTGCTATGTAGACCAGGCTAGCCTCAAATATTCAGAGGTCCACCTGCCTCTGCCTCCCAAATGCTGGGATTAAAGGTGTGTGCCACCATGCCTGGTTGAGAATGGGAAATTAATAACGAAAAAATTGTATTTCTCAACATTTTTGAGTCTGGAAAGTCTAAAGTAAAAGGGCTTCTTCACACATCTGGTGAAGGTGAGGTGAGACTGTCGCTGCAGGACCAGCTGCTGTGCCCGTGTGCACGGTGGGCTTTCGGACAGTGTCGCAGCAGCAGGACCTAACATAAACACTCCGTTATTTTTAGTCTCCCACCTCTTCTTGACCTAGTCAAATTCCAAAAAAGGATTATTTCTGTTCATTAACCACTAAAATTATCTTGAAATAACATATATTCACATATCTGTAGCTGGAAGTTTTCCCGTGTCCCACCCAGTCCGCAGCCACTCAGACCCAAGTAAACACACAGAGGCTTATATTAATTAAAATTGCTCGGCCACGCCTCAAGCTTTTTGCTAGCTATCTCGCTCTTATATCTTAAAGTAGCCCATAACTATTAATCTATGTATCACCACACGTTCCGTGGCCTTACCTGCGTCCCATTACATGTTGCTCCTTGGGCGGCTCACTGGTGTCTCCTGACTCAGCCTTCCTCTTCCCACAATTCTCCTTGTCTGCTTATCCCACCTATACTTCCTGTCTGGCTACTGACCAATCAGAATTTTATTAAACCAGTGTACAAAAGCATTATCCCACAGCACATATCTTCATGGTATCTAAAATTTTCTTTAGCTTCACAAATGATATAATTTCTGACATACTGTCAATATTAAATTTTTTAAACTATTTTAAAAGTAATTTTAGACATAGAGTTGCAAAGCCAGGACTGGTGAGATAGCTCAGTAGCTAAAGTGCTTATAGGATAAGCCTAATAACCTGAGTTTGATCCTGGAACCCATGCAAAGTAGAAGGGAAGAGCTAACCCTAGTTAGGTTGTCCTTTGTCCTCTGTATGCACTCCTCAGCAGGCCCATGACCTGCCCCCATAATAGTAACAAATAAAATTCATTTAAAAGAGCTTCAAAACCATTACAAAGTGTTCCCATGTACCCTTCCCCAAGCTTTACCAATACAAACATCTTATATAGCCAGAGTATTATCAAAGCCAGAAATTGAACATGTTTAATACATAGGATTTGCTAAACTGACTTTAAATTCCAACAGTTTTACTAATGACCTTTCCAGTTTCAGAAAGGTTTCAAAGGTTCTGCCATGTAACTTGAGTTGCTTCCTCCAGACCACATTAGCATCTCGGAATGCAATCACTCCATACCCCCCCTTTTCTAAAAAGGCAATGAGGGAGCTGCACCGGAGGGAGGATGAGATGGGGGAGTGTGGTCTATCTCTAAAATCCACGCTGAAATTCACTCCCCACTGTAAAATATAAGGATTAGTACCAACCCAGGTGTGGGGACGCACGCTTTAACCCCAGCACTCAGGAGGATCTTTGGGAGTTTGAGGCCTACCGGGTCTATATAGTGAGTCCCAGGCCAATCAGAGCCACACAAACTGTCTCTGTCTTAAGAGTTAGGACCAGATGGTGATCAGGGCCGGGACTGGTAGTGCAGCATGCCTTTAATCCCAGCACTAGAAAGCAGGGGCTTGGGGGGGGGGGACAGGGTGGTCCAGTGAGGTGGCTCAGAAGGTAAAGGTGCTTGCTGCCAAGCCTGACTTGAGTGCTATCCCTAAGACTCACAAGGTGAAAGGCGAGAACTGACTCCCACAAATTGTCCTCTGATCTCCATACATGCACTGTGGCATGTGCGCGCGCGCTCTCTCTCTCTCTCTCTCTCACACACACACACACTCACACACACACACACACAAAGATTACAAAGATGTAACCTTACAGCTACAGGTATATCTTTTCCCTACTATGTATGTGGGGAGGGAAAGAAGGTACGAGTGTGTCAGGTTTTCTTTGGGACAATTTCTCAAAATAATTTTAGTTATGCTTCAGTTTCCTTTAGAGAAAAAGCACAACCTTGAAATACAGGTACTTACTGACCTCAAGGCTGGCATAAACATCCTTAATTCCACTGCTGCCCAGCAGAGGGAGCCAGAGCTTAGAAGGAAAAGCGTACAGTGAAGACAGAAATGAGAATGGGGAACGCTGAAGTTGGGGGTGCTGCCACAGCACCCCCAGCTCTGGGATATAAAATGGAGCTGATGACCAGGACAGCAAGTGCAGAGCCCAGGCCCCAGGAGAAACGGAGTCCCAAGACACGTCAAAGGAAGAACGGCATACTCAGAGTTACCCCGAGCGTCAGCGTAAGAAGACCTTTCCTCAAAAAAACAAAACTACAACAATGAATTTGCATTTATTTTAAGCATTCTAAGTAGAAATGGCAATGACATAGGCCATGTGGGTTTAATAAGTAATAGGAACAGCAGCAGAAATCAAAAGAGCACCTTTAGGTGGAAGGAGGAGATGGATGCGAGGCTCCAAAGACTGAGGGGAAATGACAATCTTCCCTCGTCTCTACAGGAAGGTCATCTCTGTGTCTAAGGTCTAGTCTTTACTCTTCAAAAGACTTTCCTAACAATCCTCTCTCATGGACAGTGGAACCGTGACACTTCTAAGAAATCCCAAGTGCAAGCATGGCTATTAGCACTCTAGGGGTTAAAACACTGACAGAGCTGGGGGTCAAAGTGGAGATTTCTGTAACACAGTTTAAGGAACGTGGAAAACTCACCTGTAGGCTTAACTGAGTAAAACCCAACAGCCTCTCCTTTCTTCCACAGAATCTTAGCATAGTCAGTACTGCTATGGCACAGGAATGGGATGTCCTGTCTCTCCATTTCCTGTTTTCTATAAATAACTCGGTTGAGAACATAGAGGACCACTCTCTCTCCAAGAGTGCTCACCTACAAAGAGAGTCAAAGAGCAGGCAGAGCGGTTACAACGTGCAGCCATCCGGAAACCCCACCACCACCACCACGTTCCCAGCTCCCCCAGCTCCTGCGGACCTTCAGAGCACTTCAAAGACGATGGTCCACACAGTTGAAAACATTCTACTATCACAGAATCAAGGCTAATCACTCCTAACAAGAACAGCCCACTCCCACAAACACATTTTACCCATGGGATACTGCCTTGCAGCAAATTCTAAATCAGGCAAAACAGGTCGCAAGGCACACACTGCCCAGCATCTCACTCAGTATCTTCATGATTCTAGCTGGCCGGATCCAAGGGGTCTCTCTGGTCTTAACTACGTCCAGCACTACATACTCTGCTTCAGTCCTCTTTAATCCCATTCCTGACCCTATATTTAAAAAAAATTTTTTTAAACCAGTACTATTCCCAGGAGACTTGCAGAACAATTACGTCATTTCATGAACTAGCCCTTGAGAAAGGCACCCTTCCTTTTTCAGGTGAACCGTCCCTTTGATAGCGCTGTCCCTGCTACAGGATATCCAGCCCTCCACCCATACCCCCCTTTGCTAGAGCAGATGAGCAATTATGGCGGCAGCGGAGAAGTCCAGTGAAGCGCATCTGGGCACAGGCTGAAAACAGGCCAGCTCTCACTAGCAGAGCCACACCATCACAGGCACTGTTAGCCCAGCCTTCTGCTATTGACGTCAGCTTCCCACAGACACCTCTATGTAGAAACAAGACTGCTGTTCATAACGTCTGTTTTCTTCCAAGTCCCCTCAAAGCAGTGGTTCTCGACCTTCCTAATGCTGTGACCCTTTAATACAGCTCTTCATGTTGTGGTGACCCCCAACCAAAAATTTATTTCATTGCTACTTCATAACTAATTTTGCTACTGTTATGAATCATAATGTGATATGCAGCCCCTGTGAAAGGGTCATTTGACCCCCAAAGGGGTCGCAAGCCACAGGTTGAGATTCACTGCCTTAAAGGAAAAAAAACTTTGTCCTGATCATTTGTGCAGAAAAAGAAACTCACTATATGCACACACTACTCCAAAAATAAATACCCCTGGCAGGGGCTCTCCCAAGCCAAGCAATACAAGAAATGACAGAACCACTCATCTCTAATTGACAAGGCCACTTCTTTATGTAGCAGCAACCAACATAAAACTCCCTCTCACACTGAGCTGAAATCTACCTTCCAATGGCTATTCTTTGATAATATGAAGCCACACAGAGTATCAACATTTGAAGATAGCCATTAGGTTCTTCTCAATTTTATACCAATGTAACCTCAACTACTGAAGAAATAGAATAAAGCCAGTTGAGAGTAACTCTGGAATGCCCGTCCACACCCTAAGGAGAGCTGCAGACCCTCTAATCTCTCTGTTCACACTTGGCATACATTTATTATAAACACTGACGATACCGTGGAGCTAATGCAAGCTTGTGATCAATGCTTCTTAGCTTCATTTTACTTCTATTTATCTACAGCCAATTTTCTCACACACATGCTGCTGCTTCAGTTTGAGGGCAGTGTGTACATGTACAAACTCATCTTTCTGAAACACACACACATACACATGTTTCTTTACATCTATCCCTATTTGAATTCATTTGCTCCTGTTTTTGAGACAGTGTCTCAATGAAGCCAAGGGTGATCCTGAACTTACTATGTTGCTGAGCATGACCTTGAATTCCTAATCTTCCTGTGTGCCACCTTCCAGGTGCTGGGATTTATAGGCATGGCACCACACCCACTTTATGCAATGCTGGGGATCAAACCCAGGGCTTCGTGCATACTAGGCAAGCACTCTACCAACCGAGAAGCATCCTCAGTGTGGTGCTTTGAATGAGAAATGTCCCCCACAGGCTCAGGTATTTGAACACTTAGATCCCAGTTGGGGGAGCTATTTGGAGAGGTTTACGTGGTGCAGCCTTGCTGAAGTCCATCACTGGTGATGGACCTTAGATAACACAGTCCTGACCTACTTCCCGTTGCTTCTGCTTTGGTGCTTGCAGTTCAGGATGTGGCCACCATGCATGCTTGCTGTCATGCATCCCTGTCATGATGGACTCTTATTTCTTCTGGACCTGTAAGCCCAAATAAACTCTTCCTTCCACAAACTGCCCTGGTCATGGTATTTTATCACAGAAAAATAGCTAGTGCACCCAGGTTCCATCTTTGTTTCTGGATTCTGCTTTTCAGAGATTCCGCATGGGGACATAGAAAATCGGTAAGCATGCCATCCACATAGTAGTGTGATGACCAGGACAGAAAAGGGGGGAAAGCCTTGTAGCATGAGCATGGAGACCTTCACCCATATCACTAAACCTAAGTTGGAGACATGGGGTTGTAATCTTTATTATCTCGATTTAAGTTTACCACAACAAATAAAACAGAGGAAAATAAGGTCAATAACAATAATGTCACTTGCTTAAGGTCATATATTTATAAATAAGCTATTTCCTCCTGTGACTTTACCAATTTCTCCTCATTAGCCAGAATGTGATAGAGCAGCTGGTCCTGCCCCGCCCCTCACCATTTCCCACTTCGCAGAGGTGACACTGTCACATGGACAGAGATGAAGGCATCCAGTCCACACCTGGAGTCTAGTGTCTCCCAGGGAGTAGGAGAGGACATGACACCCATTTGTTCGTCTCTAGCCTTTAACCCTCATCTATGTGTTCTCTCTGAGATGTCACACCTCAGTCACACTTTAACTCTCGAGAGATATCCTTTCTTCATATACTCTTCCACGGTCAGCGCTGACAAGTTACTCTCTTGCACGGCTCTCTCTTGCACAGCTATCTACACCTATTTTATGGCTTTACCCGTTTAAAATCCCTTCTTCCTCTAGAGTAGTTCAAGACTAGGCTGCATTACAAAGTTGGCAGATATCCAGCTGTGCATTCTCCCAGCTTCTGTGAGATGGGCCTCTTACTCTGGAATCTAAAGGCATATTCAAGAATAAATACAATATCCAGAAGGAATACTGTTTGGTATATTACTCTCCTAAGACTTTTTTTTTTATGAATAAATACAATATCCAGAAGGAAGAACACTCACATATTACCTCCCTAAAATTCCTTCCTTCAAGTCTGATGTCGCTCAGAGTCCAAACTCAAAAAAAGGAATGAGAACAGGAGCTGCAAAACAGCCTATCTGAGAGGTCGAAACCTGACACGCCTCTGTTCCTTCCAATTCTGTGCTTCAGCGGCACCCACGCCAAAACACTAGCTTCTCCTCCACCCAGGTCAGGAGCTGAAGTAGAGAGAGGCCTCAGTCAGCTAGCCCAGGAAACCCATTCTTCTCACCCACTTCTCAGAAAAGGAAGGATCATATAAACAGAGGTCCTGGTCTCACCATAAGAAACCCCAGGAGTTCAGTGTAACTTGGTTATGAAAATGGGGGAAAAGTTCAACAACTTTTGAAACTATCACTTTACAGGAATCACTGAAGGACATGATGGGATTACCTGCTTTAGCCCTTCTCTAGAAGGTTCAGACGTTTTCACAATATCATCAATGGCCCACCACTGGTCAACAAGGTAAAGTGCCACAGCTAAAATAGAAAAATGGCCATTAACATTTAAGTCAAAAGTGTCAAAACAGACACTAATGCTACTTGCTATGAAATACACCCATCCTTGCTTGCTTTCCTTTTCTGTCGTGTTGAGAATCAAACCCAGTGCCCCTGACATCCAGCTAAGTGCTCTACCATTCAGCTCTCCTCCCTCCTCCCTGGACCCTAGACTCACACTGCACATCTTTATTTTACTTCATTACATGTTTAATTATAAGCAATTGAGAGTTGCATTCTTCTATTAAAACTTGAAAAAAGTTTTTTCAACAAATTATTTTACGTAGTTTTTCAGTAAAATCCTAACAGTTTGAATTCCAGCTACTCAATGTACAAAAGTGAAGCAAAGAAGAGACCTGTGAGCGAATCCTCAGGCGCAAAGAGAGCAAGAATTCTCTGGGTCTGGTTGCCACCATAGAGAGGCACAAAGCCCACATTTGACAGGCTGATTGGAATCTGAAATAAAAGATGATTCAAGATGAGTGAGAATTTAATGAAAAGACGTGACAAACAATACCACAGGCATCGCCAGAGCGTAAGCTTTTCTCTGGTATATTCTAATATACAGCTTCATTTCATACAATAGCCCTAGTCTCTCCAAAAAAACAAAAACAAACCAGCAGCAACACAAAAGAGGCTTCTCTTCTGCAAGAATTTTCTTATGGAAAAAATGAAACATTCCTGACGCCAGGCGTGCTGCGAGGAAAAGCAAGTGTCTCGGGAGGGAGAGGAACATGCCTCTTCTTCTTCTAGTAGTAGTAGAAGCAGCGAGCTAAGTGACCCGACGCTTCAGCGAGATCCATGCACCACTTGCCCGCCGTTCTGCTTCACTGGTTACACTAACGGTCCACCAGGAGTCAGTCAGAGAATTAAACACACTGGTGCTGGAGAAGCTGTTCAGTTCTTCACATCGGGGCAGGTGAGATGGCTCAGTGCGCAAAGGAACTTGCTCTGAGTTTAATCATCAAGTCCCAAATGGCAGGAGGAGAGAACTGACTAAAAGCTGCTCTCTGATGTCCACACATGATCACCTACCCATAATAAAAGATTTTAGTTCTTTAATCACTCCCAGAAGCAAGCTCTGAGATCTAGAGATATTAAGAAATCTGGCCACTTCAGTTCATAATGGAATTTAAATGACCCCCCAGTCTCTTTTTTTTTTTTTTTTTTTTTGGGTTTTTAAGACAAGGTTTCTCTGTGTAACAGCTCTGGCTGTCCAGAAACTTGCTCTGTAGACCAGGCTGGCCTTGAACTCACAGAGATCCTCCTGGCTCTGCCTCCCGAGTGCTGAGATTAAAGGCGTGCACCACCGCCACCCAGCTTAAATGACCCCAAGTCTTAAAGTAACACAGCTTACTGATTAAAATTTGTATTTTTCAATATTACAAAATTTTCAAAGAAGGGAAGAAACAATGCATGATGCAAAAATCTAATTTTGAGCCTTCCTGGTTTTTTTAATTACAAGGCCTTTCTAAATTCAGAATTCCAAATCTAACGTAAATCTAAGTGACACCACTCTGACATGGTGTCTTGTCCTAACAAGACTGGTAAGCTTCTCACCTATAAAATTAAAGGCAAAGACAGCCCAGAGTAGTGAATAGACAGGCTGGTAGGCTGGCTCAGTGGAAAAGCACTTGCTACCTGAGCATGAGAGTCGAAGTTCAAATATCCATCACCCACAGCCGTCCCCTCGAGCCTGTATGCCAGCATGCGGTTGGGGCACAGAAGGAAGGACCTGAAAGCTCATTGGCTAGCAAGCCTAACTGAAATGACAAGCTTCAGTTTGGTCAAAGAGCCTGTCTCAAAGGAATAAAGTAGAAGGCAATAGAAGAAGACATCCAATGTTTCCTCTAGCCTCCGTATGCATGTACACACACACACACACACACTTTACACACACCAAAAACCCTGAGCTGTCACTCAATTTGTTAATAGTGATTAATCAATATTAACACACTTTACTGGTAGATTCCTGGTAAATATCTCACTTTTTTAACACTGATATTTTTTAAAAAGATACTGATTTCGTATGTAAACTGGACTGAAAGGTTGGTTTAAAAAAAAAAATTCACTGCAGAATGCCTTACCGTAATATTGAGAATAGAAAAACACTCTGGATTTTCAGGGTCCCCACACCTTAAGTTGGAGAGGTAATCCTCAGCAGAATTTTCCAATTCCTCATGAGTGCAGTTATCCAGCAAATCCACAGGGAAGGCCATCCTCTAACAAACATGGAACAACACACTTAGAATGCATGCCGTCTTTTCTTAAACAAACAAACAAACAAATTGTAAGGAGACCTCTATACTTCTATTTCACTATGTCAAGACAGACAGCTTGAGTCTGTTGACTTAGGCACATTTGTCAAAAACTTTCCAGTATTATTCATTTATATTCAAAACAGCCAACAAAGCCAGACATGGTAGCTCACACCTGTAATCAAGCACTCTGGAGACTAAGGAAGGAGAATTGATTAGAGTCTGAGGATATCCTGGACTATACAGAGAGTTTCAGGCCAGCACAGCCTATTGTGTGAGACCTTGTCTCAAAATAACAACAACAACAAAAAGGCAATGAAACAAGAAATCTATCCAAAAGTTATTGATTAACAATAACTATAAAAAGTTATTGTTAATCATTAACAAAAATCTATGAAAAGTCACCAAAAGTACAGTCAGCAAAATTCAGTCTCCTCAATAAACATGTGGTATGGAGTTTACAGGAAAAAAAAGTAGGAATTAATGTAAATTCAAAAAAACTTAAGAGACATACCAATCCTATGTTTTCTGAAGAGGATCCTGACCAGGTATGCTCTTGAAAAACGTCATGATAAAAAGTTCAATAAAAATTAAAATCATGGGGCTCCAGCAACAGCTCAGCGCTCTTCCAGAGGATTCAGATTCAATTCCCAGCACTCACACAGGGTGGCTCAAAACCGTCTGTAACCCCCAGTTCTGGGGGGATCCAACACCCTCTTCTGGCCTTTACAACTACCAGACAGGCAGTGCATAGCTACACATACAAAGGACTCATGCACATAAACATTTTTAGAAATTAAAATAACAACTACTAAGCTACCAGTTCTTAAAGAGGTAAGAACGAAGGCAGGACATACTACTGTCCCAAGAGTTCTCAGATTTGTTAGGATAGGGCCTGCGAGTGCCCCCGGG
>CABHPH010153538.1:36232-51293 GCA_902168325.1 Peromyscus nudipes
GTCCCCAAAGGGTGGTTCAGATACTAACACGACTCATACACTTTTTAGTTTATAATGTGTCCACGCCACAGCTTGCCCCTTGAGGTGAGCCAGTTTTTCCTTCCACCATGTGGGTACTGGGTACTAAACTCAGGTATTCAGCATGGTATCACACTCCTTTACCATTAAGTCACCTGGCCCCACCCTGACCCCATTTTTATTTACCTAAAATGAAAACTGGAAAGTCTAATTGTAAAATTTCCTAATAATCTCTTCAATTTTGACTTATGGATTAACTGACAAGTTTTGTTGGGGGCGGGGGCGTTTGGCTTGTTTGTGAAGGTCAGAGAACATCTCCTTCCACCACATAGGTCCCACCCTCCACCCTGCCAGGTTTGACAGCAGGTACCTTTACCTGCTGAGACATCTTGCTGCCCTTGAAATTCAATTTTTATAGAAGTATAAAAGGATTTAAAAACAATAAAAAAACAGAACTTTCTAGTCCTGTTGCCACCAGAAATGAAGGAAAGGGCAAAGGGAGGGAGAGGGAGAGAGTGGTCACCAGAGCGGAAGGAAATCAACTGCGGGTGTTCCTCCTACACGACCTTCAAACCCATTCTACATGCGCACAGCTAGGAGAGACAGCATTGAATGCATCTTTGCTGAGTTCTGAAGATATGATGAGGAGACATTTTTACCACTACTTGAAATCTGGTCTTAAGTACTTTACCACTGAAAATCTAATTTTATGTCTGTATTTTTTAATCACATTGATTTTTTTAAGTCAAAATCTATTAACAAAACACTTAAATTCAATCCTGCAGTTAGTAAATATAAATGTATAAAATTTCCATTTTATGGAAAGAAAGGAAAGTCCGTAAAACTATTTGAAAGTACTATCACAGGATTTCCTCTAAAGAGAAGGACAAACCCTATGATTTTCAGAGATATCAACCAGAATCTTGAGTAGATAAAATGTTATTAGAAAAGAACCACAAAGCCAGCCAACACGATGGCGCAGGCGGATCTCTGAGTTCGAAGCCAGCCTGGTCTACAGAGTGAGTTCCAGGACAGCCAGGACTACAGTGAAACACTGTCTGGAAAAACAGGAGGGGGACGGCTTACAAAATAAAGTATTAGCTCTTCGGTAAAACAGCTTCTTGCCAGTTTAGGCAATCTTTTTTGCTGTCATAAATTCCAATGTAGGAAAACACCTTAAGTTGCTTCCTGAAAGCAGTGAGAAGCCCTGGGTTGACTGGGTCGGAAGAAGGTCACAGCAGAGGCAAGTAGAAGGAAGGGGAGGAAAGAGGACCTGACCACTAGACGCCCCATTCTGTGGGCAAATGGAACAGGACTAAAGCATGACAGCAACTCCTTCTCCTTCATTCTCAAACCTTTTCAGAATGAACGGTTTAAGCAGAAACATAATTTCAGGGCTTGTTTTTACTGTCAAATGTTATTCCTTTACTTGTATACACAATTTAGTTAAAGTAGAAAACAATCCTGTTTCTCGAGTTTGGCAATTCAGATGTTCTCAAACTCAGAAGCACAAAAGCACCAGGAAAAAACACTTAAATCTATAATTTATGAACAGTTTTACAACTACTAAATCCATCAAAGGTTTTTGTTTTGTTGTTTTGTTTTGCTTTTCGAGACAGGGTTTTTTTCTCTGTGTAACAGTCCTAGATGTCCTGAACTCACTCTGTAGACCAGGCTGGCCTCGAACTCAATGAGATCCACCTGCCTCTGCCTCCTATGTGCTGAGATTAAAGGTGTGCGCCACCACCACCCAGCCATCACAGGTTTTAATATGAAAAAAAATTAAAAATAATTCTCTACCTCTATAGAGACCTAATAACCAAATCCACCACTGGTTTTAATATGAAAAAATACTTCTTTAGCTCTTGAGGCCTAATAACACACATACACCCTACCTTCTAAAATTCCTCTGTCTCCTAGTCTGCCCCGAAACCCACCACTTTTCTGACTAGCTACTCTCAATGCTACACTTCACTAAGTTTGAAAGTCAGCAGGAAATACTGAGAAGCATTTACGTTCAGGCTTTAAAGACAGTCTTACATTTAACACATTTATAGCAGTCATAATTTGAATGTTGACATAAACATCATTTAAAAAAATCTCCTAAATCTCTAAGGTACAGATTCATGCCATTTTATTAGTGAAGAGATTTATAATTTAAGAAACTTGGGCCGGGCGGTGGTGGCACACGCCTTTAATCCCAGCACTCCGGACACAGAGCCAGGCGGATCTCTGTGAGTTCGAGGCCAGCCTGGGCTACCAAGTGAGTTCCAGGAAAGGCACAAAGCTACACAGAGAAACCCTGTCTCGAAAAACCAAAATAAATAAATAAATAAATAAATAAATAAATAAAAACTTGACCAGTAGTAAAGCAGGAAAAATATGAAACCAGGCAACAAAATACACTTTCCACTATAATTATAATTATATATTATATTTATTTCCATTATAATTATCTTATTTAATATGCAAAATCACACACCAGTATTTTTTATAGTTGCATAAATTTTTTTGTTAAACTGTTATAACTATTCATGATCATGATTTAATATTTTATATACATATTGCATTCTAAAGAACACTAGAACTGGAACTCTGTTACCCTGGGTCAGCTTGGCCACTACCTTTATGGTCATACACAAGTTACTTACCGTCTTTAGGCTTCTACAGTCTCGTTAGTGATGCGACACAAATGGACAGGCGAATTCTAAAGACCTTTTAAAGACCTACATTCTTCCCCCCCCCCCCAAATTTTTATAATTAGAAAAAAAAGTCACAGTGGCTAGAACTACATAAACTACTAGCATTACAGCGGTTCTGCCCCAGTTAACAGAAGCAAGGGAAGATGTAAGGTTTGGGAGGAGGCTGTTGTGATAAATCCCTCAATTCTCTCTTGTTTTTAAGCTTCTGTTCAATGTTACATAACTGTAAAGCTGTCAGGTCAAATTCTGTCAAGTACTTTAGGCTCTGCCCATGAGATAAACCAAAAAGCCTGAACAGATTCTACATGACTGAGAAAGCTTAATGCAGCCGTAAGCCAACTAGCTCATCAAAACTGACACAGAATGGACAGTGAAGTGTAAAAATTGTCCAAATAAATTTATGAATTAAACAAAGGGTATGCTCGGGGATCCTGGCCAAGCTGTGCAGAAACACAAGCAGAACTCTTGCAGAACTGTTCCAAGATGCCATCCGCCCCAGACACTCTGCCTCTACTTCCTATAATCTCACTCTTTTCTCTAGATTTATATAACTATGTAAAAGAATGAATGTTCTTACTATGCAAAAGCAGAGTAGGAACAAAAGAGCCCATCACTGTCATTTTCCCTCTACTTACTGCTACTCAACTGTACCTTAAAAACAGAGAGGAACATATTTCTCTATTCATTCTATAATTACTGCATCATTTCTGCAGGTTTCTGCTTCTGTTTGGGGGCTTCTGAGGGGCAGATCCCAAATCAAAGTACAAACATTTGAGGGGTAAATTCTGAGAAAACAGTTATCTCCACCAATCCAAGTCATAACCCTGTCCTGACTCACAATGATTTCTTCTTAAAGAGCAGGCTAGATTTCTAGGTACCAATCGGCAACACTCTCAACTTCACACAAAAGCCAGTTTCTAACTTTGTGATTCTTTAACTCCTCCCTTTTCTCCCCAATTCCCTTCCGTAACCAGCACAAGACCTGGACTACATCATCTCAACTGACCTCTCGGCCGTACATCTTTTGATTCTGGGCCCCTTGCCCTCCACAGGCCCTGAGTCCTAGATGTCCAAGTTGCATCCAAACAGTCGCCTTTACTCTGAGAGCTGAGAAGTCGAGTGTGCAAATAATGAATAACTTAAAAAGCTGCCACCACCGCCGCCCCCCACCTCTAAGTGGTCCTTGACAGTGCTCAGAAAGCCCTTTTGACTCCCCACACGCAAAAGATTTGCTTACATTTGGGTAATGACTACCTCTAAGTTTGTAGATAGGTAGACAGGATCTAAAATAAATACGGTCCTTAAAGAAGATTCATATTGCTGTCTCCAACAGCTGTACCGCAAACCCTAGAGTAGACACCTTGTATTCATTTGACAGATAAAGAAACTAAAAATACAATTTCTTTTTCAAGGGCATACAACCAGTAAGGAGCAGAGGTGACTGACTTCAGTCAATATTTGTTCTTTCAATGACAATGTTGCACCATCTCTCAAACCTTAGGTGTCAGGGACCTTAAGAGCACCTATCAAGAAAGTATTAAATATAAATCCTCTTTTCAAAAATATTTTAAGCCAGACGGTGGTGGTGCAGGCCTTTAAGGTTTCAGCACTTGAAAGGCAGAGCCAGGCGGATCTCTGTGAGTTCGAGGCCAGCCTGGTCTACAGAGCGAGATCCAGGACAGGCACCAAAACTACAGAAAAACCCTTTCTTGAAAAAAAAAACAAAAAAAAAAAAAAACACAAACACAAACACAAAAACAAAAACAAAGAAATATTCTAACAGAAAGTTTAATTCTCTCTTCATGTCCTAGAAAATCCTTGGCACTAGGAATCCTTTAAACACGAAAGTCTTGGCATTTTGTATGCTATTGGGTCTATACTGGTTCATGTCATGTGCCCTACAGCCAAACTGACAGGATGTAGTTCACAACCTTGGGCAACAACTAAAGATCTGAACACACAGAAGGAAAGGACCTCTGTTGGGGCAGAAATAAACTGTGAGTAGCTGGGCGTGTATGAAAAGGCTTGCATCTGCACCGAGCTCGGTGTGGCTGCCTGTGATCTCAGCTACTAGGGAGGCATGAGGACCCCTTGAGCTCAGGAGCTTGAGGCCAGTCTGGCAACACTAAGACTCCAACTCAAAAACACTTAAATTTGTATCTAAAAACAGAAAAGTCACAGGCAAATTATAATCAGTCTGACCCATAATCCACAAAGGCTAATCCACTAATATAGACAACAAAGAATTTTTAAAGCTAAAATGCATAAACTTTGGCAAAGGACATGAACAGAATTTTTCAAACAGGAAAAATAAACATCAAAAAAATGCCAAATTCCTTTTTTAAAAAAGCCTACCTGCATATATATTTTAAAAATTATGAAGAGTATCAACATAAATGTATATATAAAAATCTGAAAAGAATACATACTGTATTGTTAACAGTATTGAACCCTGATGAAGAACGACCTTAAGGAAGAACACAAGACCACAGATTACATTCAGAGCCTTCCTCCTTCGGCTCACTCTGTAGCCCAGCCTCTCTTGAATGTATGTGGTAACAGGCTGTGTCTACATCCTACCACTAAAGAAGGCAGAATATGAATCTGGGGTTCTGTGGTGGAAGCAAAGCAGGATTCATGTGGCTGAAATGAGATTCAAAGATGTTTGAAAGGTGCTGAATGGTCAGAACACAAACACTAAATGACTCTCCCCAGCTGGGCGATGTTGGTGTACATCTTTAACCCTAGCACCCAAGAGGCAGAGGCAGGTGGATCTCTGTGAGTTTGAGGCCACGAGGCTAGCCTGGTCTACAAAGTGAGTTCCAGGACAGCCAAGGCTATCCAGAGAAACCCTGTCTCAAAAACCAAAATAAAAATAAAATAAAGACTATCCCCAGGAGTGGCTGGTAAATCCTCCTTACTAAGTCAACACTGTAAGCCAGATACAGAGAACACCTTGTACACTTCTGACACATTACGAAGTCTAACAAATGATCTTAAATCCAAAGGACATGACCCACAACTGAAGCTTCCACTTAAATACATGCTGTACTAGGTAAGTACATATACTATATACTATGTAAGTACAGCATGTATGTAAGTGTATTTAAGGACATCAGCACCTCCAGTGCTCCATGACGATTACCCAACACTGCCTATAACCTCAAAGAAGCAATTTATAAAGCGCAGAGAAAGCACTTAAGTGAATGCCATAAAGCAGTGTTCATTTCAATATTAAACCTAAGACTCTTTGTTTTATGTTGGTTTCTCTACCACATAAGCACATCTGACTTTACTGGGATTTATTAAAGTTGCTGGGTTTCAGCAGGCCTGTCTCAATACCAGTTCTGTAAAACAGGAGTAGGAACAATAACACACTTGGGGTTGCCACTATCTTTAACACAAAATACCACAGACATTTGTCTCATTTAGAACCACAAAGATTGTTTTATTAATTAAATTAATTAATTAATTAATTAATTAATTTATTTATTTATTTATTTATTTATTTATTTATTTTGGTTTTTCAAGACTGGGTTTCTCTGTGTAGCTTTGGCACCTTTCCTAGAACTCACTCTGTAGCCCAGGCTGGCCTCGAACTCACAGAGATCCACCTGCCTCTGTCTCCCGAGTGCTGGGATTAAAGGCGTGCACGCCGTGAGCGGTCCTCCCCCCCACCACACGAAGATTGTGTTAAACGTAAAGAAACTTTATCTAGTTCACAAGTAAAACAAAAACCGCAGTGCTTAATTTTGGCCTATTCATGAAATATCACAATGACCACCATCCTCCACTCCTCCTCGCTAATGTCTGTGCTAAATGGCTACCGTTGGGGAAGGGCCTCTCCAGAGGCCCAGGTGTTAAAGGCGTGGCACCCAGCCCATGACACTCTTGACCACTGGGGGAACCTTTAAGAGGCAGGGCCTAGCAGGAGGAAGTTAAGTCACCAGAAGCACGAATGCCCTGGAAGGAAACAGTGGGACCTTAGCTCCTTTTCTGTTGCCAAAGGCAACAGCTTTACTCTACCCATGATGCACTGCCTCACCAATAACTCAGCAACGGAGTTAAGCACCCACAAACTGGAACCTCTAAGCTGTGAACCTCTTTTAAGCTATTATCTCATTCTGCCACAGTGATATAAAGCTAACACACTAAGGAACACAGCCAAGGGTTCCCACTCCATACAGATACTTAACCCACAGCCTGGGCATTTCCCTCTCCTGTCCAGGCCTCCGCACTCCTCATTTTAGTCACAGACCTATGTACACACCTGCTCTTGCTGCCCTCTTGCAAACACACATGGACTTACTTATCTAAGTGAGAAAAAATATTCCCTTATTTCTCACTAACATCAGGCCCATAGAAGGGATTACAGATCGTAGTATATTTCCTGCATAACTTCAAAACATTTCTGAGCAAATGAATGACTAAATGAAAATATGTAATGAACTGTAGAAATGATCCCTGAAAATAGTCTTTGAATGTCAGCCTCAAAAAGGAGGGAGAGAGCCGCAGACAGGACCCAGAAAGCAGAGAGAAAGGCAAGCAACTGGATAGCAAGTCAGTTAAGGGGCATAAAGGCAAGTGGGAGAAGAAATGCAGAAAAATAAACTGAGGCCAGGCAACAGCAGACTAAGAACACTGTGAAAGAGACACCATGACCACAGCAACTCTGACAAAAAGAGCATTTAATTGGGGCTTGCTTGCAGTTCCAGCGGTTTGGTCCATTATCGTCACGGCAGGGAGCATGGCGGCACACAGAAAGACATGGTGGCTAAGAACTCTACATCTGGATCTGAAGGCAGCAGGAGAGAGAGCCACTGGGCCTGGCTTGAGCTTTTGAAAACCAAAGCCCACCTCCAATGACACACTCCCTCCAACAAGTCCACACTTTCTCCAGCAAGGCCACACCTCCTAATCCCTCTCAAGTAGTGCCACTCCCTAATGACCAAGCATTTAAATATATGAACCTATGGGGGCCATTCCTTTTCAAACCACCATAAATACTATATTACACAATCCTAGACCTTATTTGACACATTAGCAGAAAGCCATTAAGCAACTCTGAGCGGGGAAGACAGTCAAGGATATGTTTAAAGACAGTTTACCCTGCAGCTATATGCAGGGTGGTTCACTGGAAGAACTGAACAGAGACAAGTTGAAGGGATGCTAACAGTACCTTGTGCATAGATAGTTGTCCTTTAGAATCTATGGTAGATTGGTTCCAGGACTCATTCCTGAAAGAGTTAAATGGTAAAAAGAAAAACAAGCCTTAGCCTTAGTAGAACAATGGAAAGAGGAACAAGCCTTAGCCTAAGACACCCCCCCCAACCCTGCAGCCTTAGCAGAACAGCAAAGGGAGGAACAAGCCTTAGCTTAAGACCCCCTAAACCCTGCAGCCTTAGCAAAATAATAAAAAAAAAACAAGTACTAGCCTTAGACCCCCCAAAAACCGTTAACCTTAGCAAAAATATTTTTATGGTATTAGCAGAGTGGTCCTTTAACATTGTCTGGGTCTAGCAGAACATCCTGTGGCTATTCTAAAAAAAAAAGGCAGCCCCCATAAAAAGTCCCCATAGCTGTATCCCCCCTCCCCGGTGCTGATCTTTAAACTAGCCAATTGTGTATTGCCCCAAATGCTATGTTAATTTTGTGGGTTTTGCCTTTAAAAGATGCCTGCAATTATTGTTCGGGGCTCTATCAATTCCCAGCTTAAAAATCCAGACATTCAACTTTCTTGTATGAAATGCCACAGCATTTGGAGATTATCTGTGCACATCTTTCTGCAGACTTTAAACCATCTCTGGTTACTTATAATACTGAAAAATGTAAATGCTGTATAAATGGTTGCTAAATTGTATTGTTTAGGGAATAATAAAAAAAGGTCTGGGAAGCCAGGCGGTGGTGGCACACGCCTTTAATCCCAGCACTCGGGAGGCAGAGGTAGGCGGATCTTTGTGAGTTCGAGGCCAGCCTGATCCAGGAAAGGCGCAAAGCTACACAGAGAAACCCTGTCTCGGAAAAAAAAAAAAAAAAAAGAAAAAAAAAAAAAAAAAAAAAAAAAAGAAAAGAAAAGAAAAGGTCTGGGCATGATCAGTGCAGGGGCAATTAGGTTTTCAACAGTTGACCTGAGAAAGGTTGTATCTGCAGATGCAGGTTCTCGTAATATGTAACATATGGCAATGGGATTCATTTTTCCTCATTTGTCTAACCTATCAAGCTCAAAACTCTAGAAAAGTAAAACTACTTCTTCATACACATTAAAAACTGAGAACAGATCAAATGATTTCTGATGTCCTTTTTAATTAGTAACTTGCTTACTTTTCTTCAAAACACTAGCACTTGCTTGGAAATAGAAGCTAGAAAGAGAGAAGTCTGGATTTACAATGAGGTGGTGTCCCCAAATTTTCATTTATAATTATTTTTAAGCTCAGAATGCACTTGCTATTTACCATGTACCAGGTATTGTGCTAAACATCCTACACATATTATCTCATTTGTTTCTCAAAATGACTCAAGAAGCAGACATTTTATATACATTTTCCAAATGAGTCTTAGGCCGGAATAATAAGAAAGCTGATCAAGCTCTCCCAGCTAGAAGTAGAGCCAGGCTCTAAACCTAGGCAATCAGTCTACAGAAGCTTTTAACCTGCTGTCCAGGTTCCCAGGTCAAAACAAAAGGCCAGTGAAAACCACAATGTACCTAAATACAACACAATTACTACAGACTGTAATAACCATACTATTCGATCATTCCCAAGACGATAATTTTTTTTAACCTTGCAATGTAGTTTCCTTAGACTTCCAATAATTCTTACACTGTATTCAGAATTTTCAGACGGTTACTTCACAATTAGGAAAAGAAAAGGGGCAATAGTGGTAGACTTCTTTAATCCCAGCACTCGGGAGGCAGAGGCAGGCGGTTCTCTGTGAGTTCGAGGCCGGCCTGGTCTACAGAGTGAGTTTCAGGACAGCTAAGGCTACACAGAGTAACCCTGTCTCAAACCCAAAAGAAAAAATGAAACAAACAAAACCAAAACCTGAAGCCAGAGGCTGTAGCTTAGTTGGTAGGGTATCTGACTAGCACATACAAAGCTCTGGATGCAATCTTCAGCATCGCAGAAGTGGATCTGGTGACACATGTCTGTAATCTCAGCACTTTCCAAGTACACACAGGAGAGCCGATGTTCAAAGGCATCCTCAGTTACATGGTTAAGTTTGAGGCTAACCTGAGTATTGTGTGATACACAAACACAACACATGCACACAGACACAGACACACACACCACTCTACCCACCCCAGATAGGGAGCCCACTACAGACCAAAGTATGTGTATTACCAAAGTCCAACTTGGTGACCCAGTGAGTTTTATTGGGTCACTTACAGGAGCAGAAATGACTCAAAGACAGCTCCATCACCAAAGCCACCCCAGCATGGTGACAGCTTACAAAAGCTAGGAACCACACTGCACAGGCTGGGTGACTCTTACACTATCACATTCTCCTGCCATCTTGAAGTACAACCTTGACCTCTGGAGCACAGCTTCTGTGTGCTGACCGGAGGAAACACTTCCCAGAAGACTTCACCGTAATGCTGCTGCTCTCTTATTATGTGTACAGTACTCTGCCTGCATGGCTCAAGAGGGCACCAGATCTCATTACAGATGGTTGGGAGCCACGGTATGAACTCAGAACCTCTGGAAGAGCAGCCAGTGCAAGTTCTTAACCTCTGAACCATCTCCCCAGCCCCCGATGCTGGTCTCTTCTTATCTTCAGCCCCAGCTGACCGACATTTATTGTTCCAGCAAAGCAAAGGTTTTACTTTACTTCACTGGCTCTGGTCTCTGATTCTTCAGCTCCAGCTGACTAAACACCACAGATCCTTCATGAAAATTGCCCAGTAGTCTTTGCTTCCCTCTGAAACTTCACAAGCTAGGCCTTCATCCTCTGCACTGCTCTCAACATTTTTAATCTTCCAAGCTCCCACAGAACAGCTCATCAAGCTTTGACACTCAATGGCTTTTCTGGCCCAAAGTTCCAAAGTCCTTCCACAATCCTCCCACAAAAACAACACATGGTCAGGTCTGTCATAGCAATACCCCATAATCCTGGTACCAATTTCTATCCTAGTTAGGATTACTACTGCTGTGATGAAGCACCATGACCAAAAGCACACTTGAGAAGGAAAGGGTATATTTGGCTTACGTTACCACATCCACAGTCCATCACTGAAGGAAGTCAGGACATCGCAAACAGGGAGAGAGAAGATCTGGAGGCAGGAGCAGATGCAGAGGCCATGGAGGAGTGCTGCTTACTGCCCTGCTCCCTCTGGTTTACTCAGCCTGCTTTCTTATAGAACCCAGGACCACCAGCCCAGGGATGGCACCACCCACAATAGGCTGGGCCCTTCCTCATCGATCACTAATTGAGAAAATGCCCTACAGCCTTGCACACAGCCCAATCTTATGGAAGCAGTTCTTCATTGAGGGTCCCTCCTCGCAGATAACTTTAGATTGTGTCAAGCTGACATAAAACTATCCAGCACAAGACTGTAAATCCACATCAACTGTTTTATTAACTACACTATGCTTTTGTACCCCTCTACAGGATGAGGGTACAGAAAAAGTTAATATTCTCCAGGCAATTAAAAAAATATATATCGTGTGTGTGTGTGTGTGTGTGTGTGTGTGTGTGTGTGTGTGTGTGTGTGTGTGTAATGTGTAGGTGGTATGTACTCACTCATAGTGGATACTAGGTATAAAGCAAAGGACAATCAGACTGCAACCCACAGATCCAGCGAGGCTACCTAGCGGGGGGACCCAAGGATGACTGTGGCTTGTAAGTTTTTGTTTTGCCCAATCACTGGGCAAGCTTCAGTGAAACATTTCACTATTAGGATAAGAATTTGTACTGTATCAAGCTGATGAAAGAATATGCTGGCTGTACTTTCAGGATGGGAGGCTAAAATCTTTTTAGATTATGGATTAGCCTACAGAAAAATGTATGCCATAAATCAAACAGTGAAGGGGAAGATGAATAGGAATCTCACTTACACAACTTAAGTAAAACATAGCTCTCTGAACAGATGAAGATAGGTTTCTTCTGTATCCCAGAATCTAATCAATATTTGTATGTTTAAAAAAAAAAAGAAAGAAAGAAAGCAGATTGTAGCTGGGTGTAGTGGTGCATGCCTTTGATTCCAGCACTTAGGAGGCAGAGACAGGCGAACCTCTGTGAGT
This sequence comes from Peromyscus nudipes, assembly GCA_902168325.1. Taxonomy (NCBI): domain Eukaryota; kingdom Metazoa; phylum Chordata; class Mammalia; order Rodentia; family Cricetidae; genus Peromyscus; species Peromyscus nudipes. The sequence continues at coordinate 48,192 of CABHPH010153538.1, forward strand.
TTGAGGCCAGCCTGGTCTACATAGTGAGTTCCAGGACATTAAGTCATTTAGCTTTGGGAATTCAGACCCTACCTTCAGTTTCCTGCTTTAACAATCTGCATATGAGGATTAATGTCCTGCATATGAGGATTAATGTCCCAAGGCTTAGCTAAAACAAAAACATTAAAAAAATAAAGAATTGAAAAAAAAAAGAAATCAATCTGGGAAACAGTGAGACATGCACCCGAAAAAAAAATATATAAATAAAAACAAAACAACACCCGCCCTCAATCAAAGTGCCAGAGTAGGATCCCAAATCAAGGTATGTTACACATCTTTCCACACTGAATCCCATTGTGTCAAGATGGAATCTTATTTACATAGTGGTCCAGACCAAGATGTTACAGTAAAAAAATTTGCTGAATAGTAAAGTGAATAAATTCTGTCATTATTTCTAATATATATATTAGTGTGTGTGTGTGTGTGTGTGTGTGTGTGTGTGTAATGTGTAGATGCCCACAGATGCCAGAAGCACTGGATCCAGAGCTAGAGTTACAGGCAGTTGTGAGTCGGAAGAGAGTACTAGAAACCTATAGGAACAGCACATACTCTTAACCACTGAGATGTCTCCAGCCCCTCCAAAGAAAACCTATACAGACTAGCTTTAACTCTACTTTCTTGGTTTCAAATCAACAGCAAATACTTTTATGGATTCAAATTCAAGAATCAGGACATCCAAAATGTCAATGTTTTTTGCTGACATTAGCTATATTTCCTTTTCTTTCTTTTTGAGAAAGGATCTCAACTCTGCAGCCCAACCTAATCTAGAACTCACTATGAAGCCAAGGCTGGCCTCAATCTTACAGCCATTCTCCTGCCTCAGCATCCTAAATGCTAGGATTACAGGTGTGAGCCATGGTACTCAGCATTTAGCTGTGTTTTCCAATTGTGAGTGTAAATAGTAGAACTAAAGGCAATAAAGGAAGTGCAAAACAAAACCACACCGAGATCCCATCCCACTCGAGTCAGAAAGGGCATCATCAAGAAAACGACAAATGCTGGTGAGAATGCACAGAGTTTACCACTGGTGGGAAAATACTGGTGCAGCCACTGTGGAAATCAGTGCGAGATTCCTGAAGAAAACTCAAAGAGAAGCATCACATACGATCCTGGCATGCCTGGAATTCCTGGGTATATACCCAAAGGACTGTGTCAGCATACCACACAGAGACCTACACACCCATACATGTTACAGTCCCATTTAAAATAACCTATTTACGGAATCAGCCTCGCTACCCACCAACAAATGAATGGGTAAAGAATATGTGGCCTATATGCACAAATTGGTATTACTCAGCCATAAAGAATGAGCTCTCCTCATTTGCAGGAAAATGGATAGAACTGGAAATGATGACACTGGGTAAAATGAGCCAGGTTCAAAAAGATAAACAGTATTTCCTCTCACCCACGCAATCTTTATTTTAAAAAGACACAAGGCGGGCATGGTTGCATACACTTTTAATCCCCAGCACTTAGAAGGCAGAGACGTAGGATCTTTGTGAGTCTGAGACCAGCCTGGTCTATACCGTGTTCCAAGTGTTCTACATGGGGAGACCCTGTCGCAAAAAAAAAACATGAAAGTGGGGGGGGGGGACCTAAAAGGATGGGGGTCCGAGGAGGGAGGGAATGAGTCTGAACAAAGTACACAGTGTATGTCATAAATGAAACCATTTTTTTTCAATTAATCAACATTTTTATTTTAGAATTTATTTACTGTAAACTAAGAAAACAGGCACTTCAGGGTACAGAAGGCATAAAAATGACCAATATGATTTATTTTCAATTTCAAAAAACTCAAATTTCCTCCACATAAATATATATGCTAATGAAAATGGAAGGCTTTCATTTTTTCAATCAGAATTCTATCAACATTGTTTATACTTTACCTCATAAAAATCAAAAGCTTTAGTTGACACAAGATAGATAAAACACAATTTTTTTGTTTTGTTTTGTTTTTTGTATTTTTCTCGAGACAGGGTTTCTGTGTAATTTTGGTGCCTGTCTTGGATCTTGTTCTGTAGACCAGACTGGCCTCGAACTCAGAGATCCGCCTGGCTCTGCCTCCCGAGTGCTGGGATACAATTTTTAAAATAAGAAAGTAAGGGGCTGGAGAGATGGCTCAGTGGAGAGCACCGGCTGCTCTTCCAGGGCTCCTGAGTTCAATTCTAAGCACCCACATGGCAGTTCACAATTGTGTGTGACTCCAGTTCTGGGGGATCTGACATCTTCACACAGACCCACATGCAGGCAAAACACCAATGCACATAAAATAAAAATAAAGCATTTTCTTAAAAAGTAAATTATTGCTTTAATTTTTCTCAACAAAATGTCCTAAAGGGAGTACACGTTGGGACCTAATAAAAGGGAGAAAAGTATAAGGTTCACTGAACTAGATATTAAGAATCACCCTAATTTCATTGATGATAATCATCCTAACTTTCCTGAGGTCTGTCATCCCATGTAATTCTGTCAGTGGCATTTCTAGCTAGGTGTGTTATCACCATTATGGTTTGGACCTGAAACGTCCCTTACAGGCTCATGTGGTTTAAAATCTGGTCCCTAGCTGGTGGCACTCTTTGGGGAGGTTGTGGGACCTAGCTGGAGACCAGACTGAGGGTCTCAACGTCTCTACTTGCTCATCTGTCAAGATAAGAGAAGCAATTACCAAAAGCTCCACCACCATAGTCAGCTCTGCATCCTTCCATGCAGGGACGGATGGTATCCTGTGACACTAGAAGCCAAATCAAACTTGTTTCCTTCAAGTTATTTCTGGCAGGGATTTTGTCAAAGTAAAGTCACTAACCAGTGACACTTTCACAGCTGAGGACACCAAGGACTGCGGAGACTGAGTATCTTAACGAAAGTCAGACAGACAGACAACAACCAAGCAAGGTCAAAGCTCAAACTTCTGCCTCTTTGCCTTCACTGTGAAATCCTACTGAAAAATGAGTACTGTGTAGTGTCAGCATAAGCTCATCAGATATATCTGGAACCAATCTAAGCTTAAAAACACTGTGTGCGTGTGTGTGTGTGTGTGTGTGTGTGTGTGTGTGTGTGTGTGTG
>CABHPH010153539.1:0-13781 GCA_902168325.1 Peromyscus nudipes
CCCCCGAGTCCTGGACTGGGCACTGTGGGTTTGAGAAGAAGACTTACACTCAGAAGACGGAAGCCTAGGCTGCAGGCTTGCCTCGGGTCTCTTCTCTCCTGCGGCTTGCTCACCTGGAGGCACCTAAAGCTGCTGATGCAACTCACTCCCCCTCATCTTTCTGAACGGCGGGCAGCTGGTGCAGGAGGCAACACCTGGAGCCACGGCTCTTCTCAAGCCAGAGTGCGGTCCCACCGGTGGGTCTCAGTGGAAAAACTGGAACCTGTGTGCATCATTAGTGAGAACGTGGCATGGGGGAGCTGATGTCCCAGACTGCATACAGGTCCTCAAAAATCAAAATGGGGACCACCCTGGGATCCAGCAGTTATTTTTCTGGGTGTCTACCCCCAAAGAACCAGAAGTGGGACTCAGCTGGGTTCACACACTCACGGTGACATCAGTACTGTTGGGAAATGGGGACACGGGGCACGGCCTGCTTGTCAACGGAATACTATTCAGCCTTAAAAACGGAAGCACTTAGGACATGGAGAGGAGCCTCGAGGACCTCTGCTAAGTGAAATAAGCCATTCCTCCAGAGTACAGTCACACCTGTGTGAATCCCTATCTTCCTTGGGTTCACAGACACTGAAAGTGGAGAGATGGCTTCCGGAAGCTGGGGCAAGGTGCGCCGAGTCCTAGAGATCAGCTGTTCACGGCTAAGTCAGTAACCTTTGTGAGGATTTATTTAAAATCTTGCACGTGTCTCAGGATTTGTGATGCTGAGTGATGTTTGCTGGCTCACCCAGCAAGTTCCACACTCTAGGTCTCCCAGGACTTGGCGTCGGCAGTACCCAAAAGCAGCCACCAGAGGGGAGTGTGAACCTGTTGGTTGCGGCCACTTAAGGCTCTTGGCATTTGATTCCACAGACAATTGTCCTGAATAATGGCAGCATTTTACAGTGTGGGCACTGCTGGGCGGAAGAAGAAAACACTGGAAATTTGGTGGCCGGTGGCATCAGGGAAAGATTCCTGAAGGAGAAATGATGAGTGACAGAGACCAGACCTGGACATGCCAGATGGGCTCTGGAGGAGTGGACAGTCTTTTCAATTGATCACCACCAAGATCCATCACTCCCTCCACCTGGCAAGGACATTCTCCACCTCTTACATCCATTCTCTTAGGGAGCCCTGCAGTCATATTCCCATTTGCTAAGGAGAAAGCTGGAGACCAGAGAGGATGTGATACTTTCTGGAGGTCACCCAGCTAGTAAATGAAAGAGCTGATAGTTTTTAAACCCGATTCTGCAACCCTATTCATCCTGCGATGCTCATGTGTAGTGTGTGTCCAGAGATGGGGGAGAGAATGAGGGGAAACCATTTGGGTGCAGGATGGGGCTCTGGAGAGGGGATGCTGTGGGGTGGGCTAGGTCACCCAGAGAATGGTACTGAGTCTGAGACAGACTCTCAGAGCCCGTGTCTGGCTTCATTTCAGCTGAGGAGTCCCTGGCATGTGACAATCCAGGGTTGCCTGAGAATGGGTACCAGATCCTGTATAAGCGGCTGTACCTGCCTGGAGAGTCCCTCACCTTCATGTGCTATGAGGGCTTTGAGCTCATGGGCGAAGTGACCATCCGCTGCATTCTGGGACAGCCGTCCCATTGGAGCGGGCCCCTGCCCATCTGTAAAGGTAAAGAGACCCAAGGAGCCAGGGTCAGGGCTGGCTCCAGGAGAAGCCGAGCTTGCTCTGAGGGTGGCCTTTGTGGCTTCGTGGAATCCAAATCCAGTGGGTTCCTGTCCAGTCTACTTACTTTCTTTGGTTCATTCATTTGTTTCTTGAGACAGTCTCATGCAGCCCAGGCTAGCCTAGAACTTCCTTTGTAGCCAAGGCTAACCTTGAACTCCCGATCCACTTACTTCCACCTCCTAAGTGCTGGGATTGCAGATGTGCCCCCACCACACCTCTTCTTGGTCCCTTTTTTTTTGTGACTGTAACAAAATATCTGAAAACAAGTAGTTTATATAGAATAAAAGTCTGTTTGGTCCAGGGTAGTAAAGGCTGAGAGCCCAAAGCTTGATTCTGCACCTGCAGGGGATCCCTGCTGCCTGCTGGCATGGCAGGGCTATCTCATGCCCAGTCGCTGTCCAAAGGCCCCCTACTCAAACAACATCAGCCTGTAAATCTGGGGACCGATTCTCTAGTTGGGGGTACCTTTGGAAGACTGCAGCTTAGCCAGCTTCTTAGCCGGGGTTGTTGTCACCGATCAATGGTGACTTCACTTAGTCAAAGTGTAATCAGGAGTCCTGGGACCGGCCAGGACATAGTAAATGCAGAGTGGCCAGCGTGGCCTGGCTGCCATGGGTACAGTCTTAAGACTTCACTTCCAGGCTCTGCATCTGGGAGTGCCCTGGTCTGGGCAGTTGAGCACTCGGCCAGCATGGTGACTTTGGTGACAGAGCATGGGACGTCATCCCTGGTACCTTGAACCTCAGGGCTTTATAAGAAATATGAGTTTATGGAAATAATTTGATATAGAATGCAGACCCTGGTCAATAAATATGGGTGATAGATGCTTGAGTGACATGGATTTCAAAGCTGGAGCCGGTTCACCCCGGCTGCAGTCAGTGTTGGGGTCTTGAGTCACACCTCCTTGGAAACAATATAAAAAGACCCCGTGAAAAGACCACTAGTTAGAGGTGGTGTGGGGTCACACAACTGTCTTTCCAGCCATTGGGAGGCTGACACTGAATGTTCAAGGCCCACACAAGAGGCTGTTCCGGGGTGAAAAAAAAAAAAAAAAAAAAGAGCTGTGAACGAAGCAGGAGCTGCCGGGTTGGAATCCCAGGCTCTCTGCTTGCTGCACTTCTGTGAACCCATTGGCTCATCTGTAAAATGTCGGTGACAGTCAACAATCACATGTGCCACAAGAGACTGGCAAGGGGTGGGTTGGGAGCATGCAAGAGCTCTTGGCACAATGCAGAACACAGGGCATGCACCATCACCATTCGTGATGCCCAGGCTACTTGCCTATCTCTCTCCTCTCACCACCTTGGGAGGTGCTGTGGGGGGAATCATCCTGCATAACACCAGAGCCACCACCCCCACACCGTGCACCCTGGGCTTTCGAATGTAGGCCCATCAGCTTCTCCTTATACAAACAGTGAACTCCCTCAGTATTGACGCTGCTTCCTGGTTTCTGTTTCAGTGAATCAAGACAGTTTCGAACACGCACTGGAAGGTGAGTCTACTCCATCTTGAAAGTTCCAATACATCCAGCATCTGTGTCATTAGCTTTTCCTGGGGCCTCCAAAAGTAGCTATTGGGGCTGGAAAGAAGGCTAGGCAGTTAAGAGTGCTCTGCTCTTGCAATGGATCAGTGTTCTGTTCCCAGCACATGTCAGATGGCTCACAATCACCTGTAACTCCAGCTCTGGGGGATCTGATGCCCTCTGCTGGCCTCTGTGGGCAACTGCACTCACGTGGCACATACACACACACCACATATAAACACACACACACACACACACACACACACACACACGGGGTGGGGGGATAATAAAGGCATTTTTAACTTAGGTCCCTAAGTATTATCTGAAGGGATTTGGCAATGGCAATGTAGCCAGAGAGACCTGAGAATCCCTGACCCTGCCAGACAGCTTCTGACCCATAGGTGCTGTGGGGATAAAACCAGCCTCACCTCACATCCTGGGCAGAGCATCTTCTGGCTGCTGAGTGAAAGGCTGCTGGGAGCATCCAGGGCCCTGCCTCCCTCTGCCCCCTCTCCCTGGCACAGCCCCGTCTCCCTCTCCCAAATGTGCTTTGTGGGACAGGCAACCACAGCTGACCAGGGTCTCTCATTTTTTAGATTCATTCCTTCCTTCCTTCCTTCCTTCCTTCCTTCCTTCCTTCCTTCCTTCCCTCCCTTCCCTTCCCTTCCCTTCCCTTCCCTTCCTCGTCTTAGTTACTTGCACCCCTGGTATGACAGGACACCCCACAAAGGCGACTTAAGAGGAGGAGGTGCCTATTGTGGCTCACCGGTCCAGGGTCCAGTCTGCCGTGAAAGGGGAGGCATGGCGGTGGGAGCATGAGGCAGCTGCTCACACGGCACCCACAGTCGGGAAGCAAAGACAAACGCTGCTCTCAGCTCACTTTCTCCTTTGCATTCAGTCAGGGACCCTAGCCCTTGGGATGGAGCTGCCCACATCCAGGGTGGGTCTCCCTGCTTCACTTAGACCTTTCCGGATATCTCACACCAGAGGTGCGAGACCTCCTGGGTGTGCCTCCTGATCCGGTCGGGGCAACGGTTGAAGACGAGCCCTCCCACACATGCAGCAGCCCGCCCTCCCACACATGCAGCAGCCCGCCCTTGTGCACCATGTCCGTTCAGCGGAGTGCATGGCTGTGCACACAGATGGCGGTGACCCGTCCGTCCGTTAACCAGTTTGACGGCTGCTCCCGTTGTCTCTGGCACCGTTATCGTCGTTCTGACAACACAGTTGGGTACCAGGCCCTGTGAACTACAGGTCAATAGCTGATGTTCACTTTAATCCGGCAGGAAGAGTAGGGAACAAAGATAAATGTTGGGGGGATAACAGGTCAGCTGTTCGTGAGAAGCAGGGTGCCCCCACTGTGTCCCTCTATCTGGGAATGCCCTGCTGCCTCTTGCTGCCCAGTGAGCGGTGGAAAGACCACCCAGGGCTCCGGGGCTCAGGAAGCGTGAACGAAACCAGAGTCCCAGCTGTGCACGATCATTGTGGAGATCAGGATTGGTTATCTTCACCCACGTAGGTGGTGGCTAACGGGTTACAGATGGAGGCGCAGCTGAACTTGGTGAGACATGACCACAGAGAGGGGCAGAGGAGGTCGAGCTTCTAGAAGCAATGTGAGAGAGGGGGACTCACCCTCAAACTGTGCTGGGCGAGTGCCCCCAGACCCCAAGAGAGCTGCCGTGATCTCTGCAGTTACCACATGCGTTGGGGGCAAGGGGAGGCTGGGCAGCAGAACTGTCCCCACTGCCCCGAGCCACCCCTGGGTGGCATCCCCACTGGCAATCTCTAGAAGGGTCCCCCAGCCTGGTGCAGCAGCTCAGAGAGGAGGGCAGAGAGCAAGGCAAGATTGTTCCTGAACTCTGTCCAAGTCGCCCCCGAGTTGAGTTTTAACCAGATGTCTGCCTTCTCCATGGTACTCCAATGGACCTAGAATGACCAGATCCAAACTGTTTCTCAGCCACCCTCTGGCTACTACAGCCAAGGGTGACTCTGGGCTCCTTAGCAAGGGTCAGCAACCTGGCCTCTGTTCTCTGCCTCTGTCCCTCCGTGGGATGTCAGCTGGGGTGGGGCACCCACTTGAGAACCAGGTTCCCCGTGGGTGTGGAGTTGGTGGGAAACCTCAGGGCCTCAGTGGCTTCTGTGCTCAGTAGCAGAAGCGGCAGCAGAGTCCTCACTGGAAGGTGGGAACATGGCGCTGGCCATCTTCATTCCGGTCCTTCTCATCTCCTTGCTACTGGGAGGAGCCTACATCTACATCACGAGGTAGGTGGGGTGTGTGCAGCCGGCCCTTGGATATAGTGGCCTCCTGCGATGTGGGGTGCTGTGGTCAGAATCAGCAAGCATCTTGGTGCCTCCCGGTTCCCCTACCACACCTCAGCCACAGCCTGCCTCCTCCGTTCACTGGGTTCACTCGGTCCCTTAGCAAATGCACAGGAATGTGCCATGGTCCCAGGGCTTGGTCCCGGGTGCTGAAGGTCACAGCGCTTGCCCTCGATGGACAAAAAGCCACATCCAGACACAGTCATAGGCACATTCACCGCATGGTTACAGAGCTGCTGCCCTGTGCCAGCAGCCTCTGGGCTCAGGGAACATTATCATGAACAAAGCAGATCCCAGTGAGGAAAGGTAGCGGATCTCCCAAGCACAGAAGGAAAGCAAGCACCAGATAAACGGAAGAGAGCCTGGGAGGGAGAGCAAAGGCCCTGGAATGGAGGTTGGGTGGCTGGGTAGAGCAGGTAGGAGAGGCTGCAATGAGGAACGCTTTTGAACCAACTTTAAAGTGACAGTGAGTGAACCAGGAGGCGAGCAGGCAGAGAAAGGTGCGGGAGAGGCCCTCCTAGGGCCTTGATCTGCTCTCTGCAGCGCAGTGTGTAGTGGAGGCATGGTCCAGGGAGGCAGGGGGAAGAGTCAATAGACACAGAAATTACTTAACAAGTCAAAGTGATTTGGGCTCCTCCTTCCCAGGGCGGGAGGTGACAGGGCTGGCTCCCTACAACCCTGTAGAGCGATGAGCAGAGAGCGCTTGCCCTCAATGGGATTCTCGCACGCTCAGGGCTGTGTCTACGTACCCCATGCCCTTTGCAGAGACTCCTGCAGAGCCTTGGGGGGCCAGTGGGGCAGAGGTGTGACTGGAGCTCTGCTGTCTGTCCCTCAGGTGCCGACAATATTCCAGCCTCCGCCTGCCCCTCATGTACTCCCACCCCTACAGCCAGATCACCGTGGAAACCGAGTTTGACAACCCCATCTATGAGACTGGGGTAAGTAAAACCACTCTTCTCCTGGAGGGCTCCCCTTTGCCCACAGCATGGCTGGCAGAGGGACCACTGGGGAGTCCTGCCTCATCCCTACCAAATCCCCTCCTGAGCAAGGTGCTGGGAAAGCCAGCTCTGTTCCCCAGCGTGACCAGAGCACAGCTGAGGCATGGGGGGGGGGCGTTGCGGGGGAGGCAGTTGCTGTGTCTGACCGAGTTCCAGTCTTTAAAGGCAGCATGGACCATTCTCCGTCTTGCAGTGTGGGCTCCTTCCAGGGCAGCCGGGCATGGTACTGATGCTATAGCCATCCTCACTTACAGACAGGCATGCAATCTGAGGAAAAAGTGTCTCCTGACCTCCCTGTCAGGAAAACCTCACAGAGCACTCACCTATGAACCTGGATGGCCCGGATCACTCACTCTTTGGGGCCTTGAGAGTTAAACTAGAGATGTAGAGTATGCTGAGGCTTCACATGACTTGCATTTCAAGTCCACTTGTGTGAGTGGGGTGAGCAGTGTAGACAGTGAACAGTGTTCAGGCACTGGGCAGGTGTACCTGCACATGCTGGGCTTGTGCACCACAGCCTGACCTCTTGTTCCCAAGTGCTGGGGTGGGTGACTACATCCACCCTAGGCAGTGGGGCTCATGCAGCTTGTGCAGAACCTTCCAGGATCACCAGGAACTGCGGCTGTGATTGTAAAGCTGGCTACAGGTACGATCTCTCACTCCAGTGAGCTCTAAAGCCTGGCAGAGCATGCAGGAATCCACGCTGGTGGGTGGTGTACCACATGACAGGCATGTGACCCTCAGACACTACCCTGTGACTCATGAGGACATGGAGGTCCAGAGAGATGAAAGAGACTTGGACAAGGCTGTACCCAGCCAGGAGGAAGGAGGCCTTGTGGCCTCCTTGACACGTGGCTTGACATCCTGAGCCCTCGTGCCCTCCTGCCTCAATCGAACGTGTCCGTGATTATGATTATCACTCTGAAGGACCATGGAAATCTAGCGAGTTTCTATGACTGCATGATGGGGACCCTTGAGAGAGTTGGGAACACTTTTGGAGGAAGAGCTTGTAAAACGGAGATATGGACATGGGTGAAAGGTAAAATACATGGCAGATGGAGCATGTGAAAAGGTCCAAGCGTGCACATGGGGAGCCGCCAGGCTTGGGGCTTTGTGACAGCTCTAGCCCTCAAGTCATTGTGTTGTGACATGTAATTCTCCCCACTGTTAGGAAAACAGCAGACCTGTCCCTTGTCCACACTGTCCTGTCCCCATGCCTCCTCCTCTGATCTCCTGTGTGAAATATCCCGTGTGAAATATATCCTATATAAACACTCTGCTTTGGGGCTCACAAGCCATAGCCTCAGGTTCACCAAGGCTTGGCCAGGGAATGATCCACGCCACTCTGGCTCCCAGGGTTGCCTATAGCCTTGGACAGGGAGACTGGTGGGTAGTAACAGGGAAAGAGGCAGTTTACCACCAGACATGAACGAGCTTAGAAATGAGCCAGAGTTGGACTGGCCGCCCTGTGACCTCTGACGGTCCCTTAGGTGTCGTCGGAGTTCTCTGCGTAGGGTGTTTTGTTCCCTGAAGCCTGGGGAGGCCTTCTGGTCATCTGATCTTGGCTTCTCTCAAGTCTTTCTTGGTGCCTCTGGAATCCCCCTGCCATCATGTGCTCTAGTCTCCTACCTACCCAGGCATGAGCTTTGGAAGGTGGGGACTGTGGGACCACCTTACACTCTGCCCATTGTACTTCCCATCTTCCAGGAAGTGTTGATGTGGCCGCCATAGCTGTGTTAGCCTCACAGGAAATAGTGGCGCTTCCAAGTTGGGGCCTGTGATTTCATTGGCTCCTGACCCTCACCCCTGGGACTGGCTCAGGGAGCATTGGAGAAAAGCAACCCAACCACAGAGGACGGATTTGTATCGATTGGGGGAGAGCGAGGGGCTCCAATTACCTGAGAGTCAGAGCACACATTCCTTAGTCTGCCTGGTGCAGTAGGAGGTGCTGGCATCAGTGGGGCGGGACTCCTAGAGGACCAGCTGTTGTGGGCTCCACTCTTGTCCTTTTCGCCTTTATGGTCACAGTGTTGGAGGGAGGTCAGACCCCAGAGAATGCCACAGTGCGCGCGCGCGCGCACACACACACACGTAACATTGAATGGACAGAGCAGACCTACAGTCCAGAGCCACAGGGCCCAGGCCAGGGACACAGGGAGATGTGGCACCCTGGAAGACTTGGGATATCACTCTTCCACTCAGGACTTGACCCACCTGTGCCTCTCTGTCCTGCAGGAAACGAGAGAGTACGAAGTTTCCATCTAACCAGAGCTGCCCTGGAAAGGGGGGACTTTAGAGACGGACGTGCAGGCGTGAACTGTCAGGACCTCCTCGGACATCCATCAGAGACCTCGTGGCGGGGGGCTGGCAGCCCATCTTTCCCTCTACTCTTTCGATTCAAAGACTCACTGTTTCTTCGCACTCCTTACTGTATTTAAAATTGAAGGCATTGAAATCGGCGAGTTTGGTACATTGGGACTGCAGCCAAGGTCACGTGACAGCCTCCATTCCCAAGGCAAACAGAGCGGCAAACGGCAGCAGGGAACAGGGCCAGCAGGTCACGTTGGATCAGCAGTGCCAGGCTTGGGCCACGCCACCCTGCGTGGCCTTCCGCAGCAGACCGCAGCGTACTTGGTACGAACGGAACCCGGGGTTGTCAGTGTCCTTTCAGGGCTGCTGCCTTGGAGTGGAATTTAGCCTGAGTCCTTAAGCCCAGTTATTTCTCCTCCAAAACAAAATGTATGTCCTCTTTTCCAATGTTAAAAGTTTCTAAAAGGTCAGAGCCTATCCTCTCCCTCCCAAGGCCTTCAAAGGCAGCAAAGATTTTCTAAGCATTCCTTGGGCTCAGGCAACACTGAGAAGGTGAGAAAACAGCCCCCCTTTTTAAAAGGTGATAAGTCCCAAGGAGGACTGTCAGGGATGAAGCACAGGGATCTTGGGGAAGGGGACTCCAAAGAGGGATGGATACCAGGTGAGCTGGAGCCCACCTCTGCTGGCAGGATCACCCTGAGGCGAGGTTCAGAAATCTACTGGCAGCTTGGACTAGAGAGTCACAGGGTCTTGTGGGGAGGGAGGAACGCCATGACCCAAAAGCCAGGGATCATCTCCAACTCTCACTGGGAGCTTCTGGAATGACCTTTGATGTAGGTGGGACTCAAGTACGGAAGATATTACCTCCAGCTCTCTGGTTCTCACATGCTCCCTGGCAGGGAAGGGCTGAGAAAGAGAATCTCCTCCCTGGCCTCTGAGGCTCTGAGTGGGGGAAGCCCAAGCAGATGCCCTGTGTGCAGAGCAGGGTGGAAACCACAGAGAACGAGACACAAAGCCCAGCTTGAACCTCAGTAAAGACAGAATGTTCCCAAACGACAGGCCCTTCCCAGGCTTCATCTACGGCTCCATCATCAGGGTCCTGGCTCTCCAGAAGTTTGCTTTCTAAGTACAATCATGAAGGAAGGTGCAGGGGTGAGGTGCTGGAGGGAACAGTATGTTCAAGGACCATGTGGGGAAGAGGAGAGGACTCGTCTTCCTCCAGGAAAGCCCCCTGCATGCATAGGCCTGACCACTGTGGCTGGGGGTGTCTGGCCACCCAGCCCATCCACCCACAGAGGAACCAGAGGAGAAACCGTGCAGGTTCTAGGGAACAGCGACCCTTTGGGGAAAGACCCTTTCTCCCAGAGGCAGAACCTATCAGAGATGCTTCCAACCCCAGCACTGGGTCGGTCACCTGTGAACTCTGTCCGTGATGTTTGGTTTTAGTTCACTCTATGGCCCTGTGAAAACTGAGCGCTTGCCTTCTATAAGGTCTGACATGTGTGAGGCCCCTCTAATCCCGTCCCCTAAAGCTGACCAGGTCACGCCCAGGTCATCTCTTGGCTATTGGGGTAGATTAAAAAAAAAAAAAACAAATGTTGATTTCTTTTTTGCAGGAGACCAGTGTCTTAATTCTGTCTTGGTGGCGCAGTCTCTGTAACCATGTTTTAAAATGTGTTCTAGCCTAGCGTTGGCTCCTGCGGGCTCACAATGTGCAAAGATTGAAAGGACATGCTGGTGTCTATTTTTTTTTTTTAAATACCTGACTGTGTATTTGTAACATGTAAAAGTTTGGAAAGAACAAAAACAAAAACAAAAAAAAAAAAAAGGATGCTATCAGTGCCGAATGTATACAAGGTATCTCATCAAGGCCCACCCCTGTCTGTTTTTACAAGATGGAAACTTGAACCCACGGGGATTAAATATTTTTTTGAACTGGATACACTCGTGAGCCCTTCCACAAGCAGTCCCGTGTTCTGACGTCAGTGGGGAGACAGACGCATTTCCAAAGCTCAGGCCTCCAGAACGTGTGCATCCTTCTGCTGACTGATCCAGGCTGTGCCTGCCACCACCACCGGTACTTTCATGCACACAGCTCCTCCCTCCTCTGCCTGGAACCCACCTTCCCCCTTAGCTTCCTTTCTGGTAGACTCGTGTTGCCAACATACATATTCTGACCTCTGTCTAGGGGGAGGGGGGGGCATCTTTCCAAGTGATCCCACCCCAAGCCTTTGAAACCAGCTCTTTGGAGAATCCACAAACCTCAGGGGACAACTCTGGAAATCCACACACACACACAGCCCCGGAGAAAGAGAAGGGTTAGAGCCAGAATGGTGGCACCATGGGGACTCCGACGAACCAATGGGTAGCTTCAGAAACCGCAGGCAAAAACGACCTCTCCCTTTGGGCATGACCTTTCTGTGTCTTTGATGAGGCCCAGTGAGATGGCACTCCAGGTCCCGTCACGGGCAGCACTCAGCACCGGCAGAGGTAGGCGTCTTCTCAGATGCTCGCTTTTTCATTTATCATCAAACAGAATTTAAAAAAAAAAAGCAAACTTTATAAGCTAGAAAAATGAAATCATTTTCCACTTTGTATATATTGCTGCTAATAAAACAGATGTAAAAGAGTGATGGGTGTGGATTTTGTTCCCAAGGCTCCAGGCTGACACCAAGGGCCATGTTTCCAGCTTCTGAGGATTGGGGTGAGGTGCTTGGGATGCAGAGACAGGACTTGCCCTCTCTGCAGTGGCCCTAGGCATGTTTAAGAGGTGTTTAGAACAAGGCCTGTCTGGGGGATGGCTACCAACAGAGCCATCTAGTCTCAGTAGTAGATGTCTCAGTACTCCAGTCTCAGGCAGTCTTGACAAGAGAGACCTACCTCTCAAAGCTGTGGAGGCTGCAGGTTCAACATCAGTGCGCTGGCCTGTTCAGTTCCTGGTGAGGATTCTTGTTCTGGTTTGAAGTGGTCCCTTTTAAAATGCAGCCTCTATACAGCTAAGGGAGTAGAGAGAGGAGCGGAAGGGTGCCAGTCCCAAGAAAATTCATCCCAGTAGACCCCAAGGCTCAGGTATGATCTGCTTCCTTCAGTCCTAGAGGCCCCCAGGGCAGGACAGCATCGCCTCTGTGGCTCTGCTGGCCCATTCCCACACTCCCTGCCTCTGGGTACCAAAGGAGAAAGCAAAGTGAATGGACTAGGGCCAGCGATGTGGTTCAGTGGGTAGAGGGGCTTGCCACCAAGCCTGATGACTTCAATCTGATCCTGGGACCCTCAAGGTAGGAGAAAACTGATGCTAGCTCCCCTCTGACCTCCTCGTGCATGTGACATGTCCCCACACACCTAGCAAACAAGCACACTAAAAAAGTAAGTGTAATTTAATCATTTTTTTTCTATTCAATAGGCCAAAAAATTCAAAGCAGTCCATGAAGATAGACTTTTTCCCTTCTGGCAATAATGTATTTGAGTACTAGATAATTTTCAACTGTGTTTTTCAAAAGAAGATTCCAGATTGTTTCTAAGGGGAAAAGGGGGGTGGATAGGGATGTGTTCCTGTAATTGAGCAGGGGAGACAAAGGCGGGGTTATTAAGTCTGTCCCGGGCTACATAGTAAGAGTGTGTCTCAAAACAAAACAAAGCAACAACAACAAAAACCAAAAACACTTCCGAAGATTAGAAAGTTTTCAATCCATGTATCCGAATCCAGTAGACTTCCCCGGTAAACACGAATAAAGAAATGTGCTTGTTCCTACATCAGCAATTTCTAAGAGTTTGTTGTGTGTTCCTTGGCTGAGACAGGGTCTCAGCCACGAGCCACAGCAAGCACAGCCTCAGCCTGTGGGTCGAGGTTGGTTTCATTCACATCTGTTACCCATTTCCCAGTCTGCCTCAGCACCGGGCTTGCTCCATGGACACCTTCTGCTCAGCAAGTCTCTGTAGGGTTGGCTTGAACGGGTGGGGCAGACAGCCGTCTAGGGGAGTGAGCACCCCGTCTCCTGAAGAGGAGGCAGATGTGGCCGCCCCATTCCCAACTCCCTTTCTCTCTACCTTAACCCAGTTGGATGCCTTGGAGCGCAGCAGTCCCTGCATGGAAGCAACAGAAGAAGAACGCACGCCGTGGGCAGGGGAGGAAGCCTGGGTCTCAGAAGAACCCACGCTCCTCCTCCCAGACAAGCAAAGATCTGACAGCCCAGCACGGTCCAGCGTTAAGGCAGGTGCACATTCTGTAGCGAGAGGGCAGCCCTAGGGGAACCCGATCACGGGGAGGATGGAAGCACTGTTTACAAAATTCTCCCAGATTCTCAGATTTTTTTTTTCTGGCTGGTGGTCGGAGGATGACAACCAGGGCTGCCCTCTGGCCTCTATGTACACAAGTGCACACACGAACATGCACACACTTTCATCTGAAGTTTCTCTCACACACTTCTTTGATACACATGTGTAGGTGTGCATGATCGTGTGTGCACTTGTGCACATAGAGGCCAGAGGGGGACCCCTGGTTGTCATCCCCCAAACACCACACACTCCTTTGAGACAGGGTCCCTCCTTGGCCTAGAGCTCACCAAGACCCAGGGATCCTCCTGTTTCTGCCTTCCCAGTGCTAAGGATCTCCTGAGTAGCCCAGGCTTGCCTAAAACTTACAGCAATTCTCCTGCCTCAGCATCCTAAGTGCTGGAGTGACGGGTGAGCCACCGCACATGGCTCAAACTCAGCCACTGTGGCATCTCTGTCGAGATTTTTTTTGGCCTGGGAAGGAGGCTCTATGCCCCAGAGGCCCCAGGAGGAGAGAGCACACGGGCAACCTCACTATCCAGACATTTAAGCCTGGAGTCACAGACCTGCCCTACACATATACGTGTGTCTCAGTTAGGGTTTCTGTTGCTGCAACAAAAACACCATGACCCAAAAGCAA
>CABHPH010153540.1:0-47887 GCA_902168325.1 Peromyscus nudipes
TAATCAGGATTTGGTTTAGTCAGTGCTCCAGAACATTCCCCACTCTCTAAAGGATTTTCAAGGACTTTCAATAAATGTATTGGAGAAGAGTAGGGAAAAAGGCATGTAATAATATTAGAGGAAATCAGGTGTTAAAGCTCAGTCCTTTAACAGACTGGAAAAGAAAACAAGAAAAATACAAGTGAAATCAGATAAATTCACACAGGTTGCCAGAATTAAATTTGGTACTCTGAGTAAGGACAAATCAAGGTGTAACTAAGATTCAGGAGGAATGGGGATATATTGAAATAAGAAGCTCTAGGGTGATGTAGCTATGTTTAAGGTGGCCCACTTTGTTTTGAAGCAGCCACATGCAGCTTCCTGTGTTCATCTGCCATTCGTTGCTTATTGCTTAGAGTGGGAGCAAGCAGATGTATTTATCCTTCCGCGCTATGCTCTTTGCTTGGGAAATATTACTCTCGATAAATATTTGCTGACAGAGTGAGTAAGAAAGCAAGGCAATGGCTGTAGGCTTAGCCACAGGGTTGTGTCATTGATTTCCTATTGAACAAGTTATCTGAAATTATTTGCAATTCTTTTTGTTTTCACATGTGCTATTGGAGATTGAATTCAGATCCTTCCTTGTACATGCTGGGGAAGTGCTCTACCACTGAGCTGCACACCCTACCTGAAAGTGCTTTTGATCATTCTACATCTTGACTAGAGTGTTTTATACTTTATTTTATATTAGTAGAAATGTCATATACCCTTTCAGTCCTGACTCAGATATTTTGGGATATAATATGTCTACTAGATTTAAAAAGTTAAGAAAAACCCCTGCCACTGAGATTGTGAGTGTCATGTCAGTTTGCATAATGGTAATCTTTTAGTTTTATTTCAATATCTACTTCTAAATCTGTAAGGACAATTTGGTAGTAAGCTGCAAAAATAAACTAAACCCAGAAGAGCAACAATCCTATGGGCTTTACCTGGAAGTGAAAACATAGAGGAACAGCCAAAAACAAATGAAAAAATTTAGTTCAATTCCTCATTCCATAATAAGTCTTCTATGGTTTGAACAGTGTGGATTTATTTTTATTTCCATTCTTCAACTTTGGGGTTCTACAATTTCAAAAGATAATTTAGGTAAAAAGGTAAAGCTGTTCTCCCCCACTCTTATCGTGGATGAACTTCCTTCTAGGCATCCGTTGAGAGCAGTAAATATTGAGGATCCTTTGGTGAGCCAGTGAACTGTGCAGTCCAGCTGGATATTGCAAGTATAGTTTGTAAAGGCTACTCCCTTTAGAAAATGAATATTATATGTGATAAAATTTGCAAGCCAGAATATAAATAGTTATATTTATTACTTACTAAATGTCAAGAACAAAGATGAACATATTTTATTTATTATGACTTATTTTATTAACCTCATTAAAAAAGAGGCAGATACTGTAGTAAATTACAAATAAGAACATAAAGAAGAAAGGATTTAAGTAATTTTTCTCAAGATCAGAGACGTAATGACCTGCAGGGATGGCATGTGAATCTGAAAATATCTGGCAATGAAGGCTGTGCTTCTAACTACTCTTCCATTCTGTGTTCTGTGTCCCAGTTTGAAAATCTCTTAGACTATTCTGTCTACACACAACAATACTAGCAATAGAAGTAACAGAAACCCTAAAGAAAATTCAAGTGAGGGCCATGAAAACACTTTCTTGTACTAGGTTTTAGCTATAGCAGAACTGATCATCTTTTCCCTTAAATTATATAATCAAATAATTCAGTTTTTCCAAGGGACTTGGAATTAATCTAATTCCATTTTCACGACAATCAGGCTTCATTTTTCTTTGTAAATGGAATCCTTAACCCTCAGTAACCAAACCTGAGGTGCTCAGAGTCTAGGCTGTAAGATAACAAGAAACAACTAACTGCCAGATAACATTCCTGTAGGAACAGGAACATCATAGTGATCGCACAATATTACTGTATTGATACTGTCATTAACAGAAAACTGCCTTCTTCAATGGCATTAATAGTTGTAGCAGGCACCTCATTATTTTAACTAAGGACTTGCTGAATTAACTAAAATGCATCATTAAGGGAAGCTAATGTTCATGAGAAGAAAGCTTCATAGTGCTCCTCACACAAAGTGGAGTTGTACACTTACTAGTGGATTTTGTACCTACCAATAGGATTGTATGTTCAACACTTTTACCTTAGTCATTCATCTCCTTTTGCTTGTTAATTATATGACCTGTTACATAAATAGGTCATTTGACTAAACATCTTATGATTTGATAAAATACCAGTGTGAAAGAGTTATGTATAAAAACTACAAAGGGGAATGTTTTGAAAATGCTTGTTAAATAGATGATTTAAAATTGTGACAAATTAATGTGGGCAAGACAAAAACAAAAGACAAATTGCAAAGCTTATAAGTGAATACTTTATTCCCCCAACATCTTTGATTTTGGGTATTGTTAGGTCTCAAACCTGGGACAAATGGCTGAGGTGCCTATTTAACCCTATTTAATGTATCAAAGTGGACCTGGATACCAGGTTTTCTTAGCATCTCTCAGTTCCTACCTGTTGAAGCTATGGCTGGCATACCCCACCACCCTAAACTTCTCCAGCCCGGGGGTTGGGCTGCCCTTCCCCCAGCTGCCCTTCCCTATATAATCTAGCCATTTTGGTTATCTTTCACCCTCTTCGTTCACCCTTTACTCTCCTGGCCTCTTGGACTGGATCTCCCCTTGTCCTTCCCCCTTCTCTTCAGGGGGCCTGGCTCAGGGTCATGTTCATTCCGGATCTCCCAGATGTGTCTGCCTCTGTCTATGCTCTCCCTTTTATCTACAACAAACCTGCTCCTCCACCATACCTAGGAGCAGTCATGCCCTTCCTTTTTATTCATTTTTTCATTCAGGTATATTATATGCATCAAAATGGTAGAGACCTCTGAAAATGGGGATGATTTTAAAGAAATATTAGGCAACTTAATACATATTTTGAGTTTAAATGAAAGTAAAATGTTTAAGGAATCATATAAACTGACCATTTTTTTCTACAGATTTTTCTATAGATTACATAAAGGAGTTTACACTGACTGCCCACCATGTGCCAGGAATGGTTCTGAGAGCCTTTCATGCAGAGTTTTCTTTCATCCTTAGACCAACTATTGTGCACATTGAACCAATTAGGAGGCTTAGAGATGGTCAGTCCCACATTATCACAGGTGATAACTGGGGAAGACAGAATTCCAACTGCCAAATGCACAAAAGCTCCGTGTCACTTCTCAGCATCCAATGTGAAACCACCATGGTTCTTTTTTTTTTTTTTTGCCATCGATGTGATTTTATTATTAACCTATACATCATTTTTTTATATATATAATTTATTTTATTTTATTTTACAATATAATTCAACTTTACATATCAGTCATAGATCACCCCGTTACCCCTCCTGCCACCCCGCCCCCCTCTCCCCGGCCCACCCCCCCATTTCCATCTCCTCCAGGGCAAAGACTCCCCCAAGGATTGAGATCAACCTGGTGGACTCAGCCCAGGCAGGTCTAGTCCCCTCCTCCCAGGCTGAGCCAAGGGTCTCTACTAAGCCCCAGGTTTCAAACAGCCAATTCATGCACTGAGCACAGGACCCGGTCCAACTGCCTGGATGCCTCCTAAACAGATCAAGCCAATCAACTGTCTCACCCATTCAGAGGGCCTGATCCAGTTGGGGGCCCCTCAGCCATTGGTTCACAGTTCATGTGTTTCCATTTGTTTGGCCACTTGTCCCTGTATTCCATCCATCCCTGGTCCCAACAACTCTAGCTCACATAAACCCTCCTACTTCTCGCCAATTGGACTCCCGGAGCTCCACCCAGGGCCTGACCGTGGATATCTGCATCTAAAGAGAACTTGGGGGAGTGGGAGATCCCAACTGGATCAAGAACAGAGAGGGAACACAAGGAATGTTCATGATAAATGAAGACCACATGAGAATAGGAAGAAACAAAGTGCTGGAGAGGCCCACAGAATTCCACAAAGATGCCCCCACAATAGACTGCTGGCAATAGTCGAGAAATAGCCCGATCTGACCTACCCTGGTGATAGGATGGCCAAACACCTTAATTGTCATACTAGAAACCCCATCGAGTGACCACCATGGTTCTTGAACAAGTATAAAACTTCATTCATTGTAAACCTAAACAGCATTCATTTCTTCAGTTAGTATTAAGGTAAGAAAGGCCAAGATCTGCATAATCTATCTCCACCTGAAGACCTTTCCACTTCTCTTTGCCTCTTTGGAGGGGTGTAAAATATGTGTGTGTGCGTGTGTGTGTGCACACTGGTTCACACACACACACACATCTTACCAAGAACTTTTTCCCAAGAAAATCACTTTATATTATTTCTCTCTTGTATAATATTGCTCAATATTGAATTTTATCTGCTTAACCATTCAACTATCTATCTATTGAATAAATATGTCAAGCCACATTCTTTAGACTCAATAAATAGTAAATTTGTTTTATAAAAAGTTCAGAAGCAGAGTCAATAAGCTTAATTTATTCACACACAATTTTAATTGACCACCTAATATATGAAACAAGTGCCATATAAAGTGACAGGTAAGCATTGAAATTCTGTAAATACTTAAGTGACTTAACACTACCAGTGCTAGGCACCGAGGCTTTATAGGATACCCTCTCTGTTGCTATGAGACCAGCACAATTTTCATTCCCATTTTGCTGGCGAGTAAAAGCAGGCACAAGAGATCAGAGAAATATTTCCATGATCATTCAGCATAAATGTAATAGAATCAGATCTTTATAATATTGCCTATTTTTAGAGGTCTCCACCATTTCATGTATAAGTAATCTAAGTATAGAGTGTACAGTTTTAATTACAATACCATGCTGCTTAAGAAAGAAAACAACAGAATAAATACACCGGATTTTGAGAGTATGTAAGAAAGTATCCCCCCAAATGGAAGTACTCTTTTCTATTGGATTCTGAAGGAAGATTAGGATTTAATCCAGTCTTGGTGTTGAAGAGAGTTCCAGACACAAAATCTGCCCCACAAAAACAAAACTTTAACATGTGTAGAAGCTATGTGGAAATAAACATAGAACAGGGCACTGAAGGGGAATAAGTTCGTTATTTAGCAATGTAGAGATCTATTATCCCAAACTGGGAGGGACAGAGAGGAAAACTAACCATTGGATTTTACAGAGGCATATATACTTTAAAAGTATATCAATAAGAATATCCTTCACAATGCACAAGTCATAATGCATGGTAATGAATAATGAATAATGCTTCACTTTAATAAAACATAATGTGCTAGTCATTTCACAAGGGATGATAAACAAAAACAATAACAATAACTGATGAACAGATTTTTAAAATCATGTCACATATAAACAGTCATAATTGCCAAGACATTCTTTTTTTGTACTTTAAAGTCAACCTTAGCTTACATCTTTCTGTTCTAATTATCACTCTTAGGTTGATGTTTGGAAAAGTGTGTCACAACTGTGTGCTTCAAAGAAAAGTTTCTAACCCTGTGCTGGGAGCGCACAGCTGAGCTGCACAGCTGTGCTGCTGTGTTTGCTACATTTGTCTAGCCAGCTCCTTTTGAATAATATCGGTGGAATAATAGCTATAACCCCGGTGGCCTAGAAGACCATGAAGACTGCATTTTCCTACCAGAAAGCAACTTTAAATTGTTTTCCTATATTGTGAACTAGAGCTTACATCAATTCAGTTATCCTTAGCCCTTTAGAGTAGGGCACTGATAGTAAAGTACAAATACTACTAACTATCACAAAAATTAAATTTATTTAGTATTTTCTTCCAGTTCTATGTGCCAGTGTTTATCATTCTAGGCACTGTAACTTTCAAAGAACCTCTAACCCCTTTACAAATGTTAATTCACTGGCCTTTGGCCTCTTGTTTAGAAAGAGAAGCTAGTGACTACTGGTATCTTGTTCTGAATGTAAGGTATATGTTTCCTCTCACTGTTTTTATTCATTTGTGGTATCTGTGTATCTCTGTGATCTGTTTTAGTAGGTTTCGTTATTTGTATTTATCCTGAGAGTTAAATGAGTTTCTTGGATATGTGTGTGTTGATTTTTTTGTTTGTTTTTTAAGAGAGGATTTTTGCTATGAAGCCTAGGCTGGCCCCAAACTCCCAGCCTTCCTACCTGAACCTCCTAAGAGCTAGGATTCTAGTCATGCACCATTATATCTGGCATGTTTGTGTTTTTTTAACTTTGAGAAAACTTTAGCTAGTGTTTTTTCCTTTCTTTTTTTGTCAAACTATTATTTTTTCCCCATGGAACTTCAGTAATATACAAGTTAAACTATTTGGAATTGTCTTGTCAGTTATCAAATTCTCTTCATTTTTCTTTCATATTTTTGTTTCAGTTTTTAATCTAAATATTACCAGCAAAGATAATAGTACAAGTAATTGCATCTTTTTGGTAGATTAAAAAACCAACTTGTTATTTTGAACGCTGAGCAATAGGAAGAAGCAATTACTTTTACCTTTCTTATTTTAAACCAGTAACTGTTATCAATAAAAGTAAATGATTTTTTTTATAAAATTATTATAAATAACTGAAAACAAATTAGTAGATTTATCTTTTTTACTTTCAATTAAATGATAGATTTGAATATTGATAACTAAGGGCTGATCATATTAAAAAAGCGAAAACTGGTAGAGGACCCTAGTATTCCCTGCTGCTTTGGTCCACCAACAACACCTGGGAACTCCCTGTACCAGGTCAGAAATTAGGGTGTCCACTGCTTTAGTTCACCAAATCCAACTGGGGAAACAGACTCTAGGTGCCAGGTAGGAATTTTGCTCTAGGAATCCAGCTTGCATGGCCTCCTGAAGCAAGTATGGGACACTGCCTTCCCTTGATTAGACTCAGCTGTGCTACACAGGTACCTGTCCCATTAGCAGTGAAGACTTTGGGCTTTCCACACCTCACTTCCACTGTTTAGGCCCACCTACATGGACTTGGGTTCATTATTCAGGTACCAGCCACCAGACCTGCTTCCAGCTTCCAGGAATTTTGCTCCAGGGGCTCAGCCCAGAAAGCCTCCTGCAGCAACCTTACCTACACACATCCCACAAATCCCAATACAGAAACAGAAACTACGTGAAAAAGAAAGGCAATGTGGTTCTTCCACAAATACCTAATCCCATGATAATGGTACCAATGAAGATGATCTAGAAGAATTTCCAGCAAAGAGTTAAAAAAACAATGATTATAACTATGTTCAGACAATCCAAATAAGACACAAACGTATTTCAAG
Organism: Peromyscus nudipes; assembly: GCA_902168325.1. NCBI lineage: Eukaryota > Metazoa > Chordata > Mammalia > Rodentia > Cricetidae > Peromyscus > Peromyscus nudipes. The sequence goes on from CABHPH010153540.1 coordinate 7,305, forward strand.
AGAACAAAATCAAAGAGATGAATAAAATAAAGAAGTCAATCCAACATATGAAATAGAATTTAAAAAAGTGATTGAATGGCTGAATAAAATCCAATGGAAATGATTCTGGAAATGAAATCTCTACAAGTCAAATAGAAAAGCTCAGTGGAAAGCCTCAACAAGAGTATGGAGCATGCAGAAAAATAGAATCAGTGCTGGAAGACAAGACAAAGGAACTAGATCATTTAGTAAATGCCAATGATAATTTCTTAAACAGTTATGAATAGAATATCAGAAAGCTCTGGAGACCATAGAGTAGACTAAATCTTCAAATTTTCAGCATAGAAGGAAAAGAATACTGTAGTGAAAGTATAGAGAATATTTTCAATAAAATCATACAGGAAAAGTTCTCAAATCTAGAGAAAGAGCCTATCCAGGTAAACAAAACCCTAAATATATAGAACCAGTAAAGAAACTCCTCACAATGTATTATAGCTAAAATATTAAAAAAGACATAATAAATAAAGGGTATTAAAAGCTTCAAGAGAGAAAAGTCAAGCCACTTATAAAGGTAGGTCCATCAGAATAACATTTGATTGTTCGACAGAAACTTTTAAAGCCAGAAGGCCCCAAATAGATGTATTATAAGTTCTTTAAGACCACACTGTTAACCCAGACTATTATACCCAGCCAAACTACCTATTAAAATTAAAAGAGAAAACATTCCCATGATAAAAGCAGATTAAAGGAATTTACAGCTGTTCTGCAGAGAAGAGTGGATGGGATATTTTGGTATGAAGAAGACAAGAATGAACATATCCAAGAGATCACAGGGAATAAACAATTCCAGAACAGACCATCAAAATAGGCCTAAGAAAACACCATAAAACATCAAACAACAAGAACTAATATGCACTTTTCAAATAACAATGCTTGATATTAATGGTCTCAGTTCCACAACTAGAAGACTATATTAGAAGCAGAATCCTTTTCCTTCCCTCTCTTTTCTTTTCTTTTAATTTTTTTCTTTTTCTTTCTTTTTTTTTTTTTTGCTGTCTCCAAAGAACAATGATGGGCTCCATCTTTGGCAAAAAGGGATTTTAAGCAAATGGAACCAAGAAGAAGAGATATGGAGGGACATTTCATACATATTAAAGGGAAAATTCAACAAGAGAAGATTACAATTTTAAACATTGCATACCAAACAAAGTGTCCCCCAGTTTCACCAAAGAAACACTATTAGATCTAAAGTCACAGAATGACCCCAACACATTGATAGTGGGTGACTTCAATACTCAACATCCACCAGTAGACAGGTCATCTGGACAAAAATAGGACAAAAAACTTTGCAGTTAAAGGACATCATGAATCAAATGGGCTTAATGGTCAGCTTCAGAATATCCCATCAATATATAAGAAAACACACATTCTTCTCATCAGCCCACGGAATTTTCTCCAAAATTAACCACATGTTAAGATATAAAGCGAATCTCAGAAAATACAGGAAAACTGAAATAGCATTCTCCATTTTATTTGGCCACAAAGTAATAAAACTGGATGCAGGAGAATGGCAGAAAGTTAGAAAAAATAGGGAAACTAAAGAACACACAACTGAACAATAAAATTGGGTCAAGGAAGAAATCAAGAAGGAATTTAAAATATTCCTAGAATTTGATAAAATTGAAAATATAACATATTAAAATCTGTAGACCACATGCAACCACCAGCCTATTAAAACAATGGAACCTAGAATTTCCAGGAAATTAGAATTTCACACTGGGAAAAGGAAAGAGCAGATGCCTGGTGCCAGTCAAAAAGAAATTTCACAAAGTTTTAACAACTCGCTAGATAACCTTGCAGGAGAGACTAGAGCTGAAACAATGATAGCTTAATAATGGGTGTATCCTCCATGACCAGGACTGCTTATTTACATGTACCTCTTGCCTTCTGTTTTAACCTAAACATCATATCTAGACCCTAAAGATGGACTTGTAGGGATGGTCAATGGACTTTGTTGTTTTTCTCAATGTGGCACAGTGAATAAATCTCCTTTCTCTGTTTTTTTACTATCTCATTTGTCTTTTTAATTGGCTTACTGAGGGAGAAGGCTGAGCCTAACTTGTGAGAGATGTATGGGCAGGCTCTGACCTGAACAACTCCTGTAACAATATTTAAACTATATATGACAAATAAATCTGATATGTGTGTGGATCTGGGAAGCCCTGCAGATCGAACGACCTGTGGTAATAAGCATAAAACTACAAAGTAAATGAAGTGATGGAATATAATGCTACAACCAAAAGAGCCTTGAAAGACATTTGTCAATCATGAGAAATATGGAGAAAATTAAAACAAAGAATCCAGAGTAGTGTGAAAGTATGAAGAAGAAGATAATGGAAATATAAGAAATATAAAGTGATGATAAACATTCAGAAGTACTTTGTTGGCTACCAATGGCCTTTTCTACCTCCAAGGAATGATTATCGAACATTGCTTTTTAACAATTATACAAAAATCATTCATTAAATGGGATCTATTTTGTGCAGCTTCATGTATTCATCTGTTTACCACAATAAAATAGTAAATACACACAGAATATAAAATTTGTTGTTCTCCTGTGCACTAGTATTTCAGGAGATCATATGTTAGAAAGAAAAACATCTGTTTTAAAAGCTGACTGTATATTGAATTGGTTGTTACAGGAAAATCTAAAACTCCCCATAGACCAATTAAAACTTTTTCATTAAAGATTGTTGCTAATGAATTCTTAGTTCTCACCAGGAATGAAATGAGAATACTGGAACACATTTCTCTATAATTTAAAAGATAAATTTTTAAATGTCTTTGTGGTATGTTGACAAAGGAAAATGTGTGTGGAAGAATTTTGTGAGAGAGAAGTATTGGGGGTTGAATTTTGCCCTTGCCTGGAAGTTCTAATGCTTAGCATCTGTGCCCTTATTTGGAAATGGGATCTTTGAAGATGATTGGGATAAGATGAGGTTATTGGCATAGGTCCTAATCCAATATTACTGTGTCCTTATAAAAAAGAAAAAAGTGGAGAACACCAAGTGAAGATAAAGAGAGATAGAGATGACTCGTCTTCTAACTGAGGAATGCCAAAGATTGCCAGCAAACTCCTTGGAAGACAGGAGAGGCATGGAGCAGACTCTCCCTCCCTGCCCTCACAAGGAAATACCCAGCTTGATGGGCTGAGCTCAGACCTCCAGAGCTATGACATTCATTTCCATTCTTCATGTCTCCAATTATGGTACTTAGTTCCATTAGCCCCCAGCACCTTCTACAGAATAAAGCAGGCTAGGAATAAGTGACAACAAATTCAGTGTCAAAGGGCAAGGCACACTGAGAAACTCCCTGTGGGGCAGCTGTGAGAATTTAAGGGCTAGAGACAGCTAGGAGACACTCTGGAGAGACACTGAGGAGGTCCTGTGATTCCTACAGTGTGAAGACTAGGGGGCCTGAATGGTTAAAGAAACATTAAATAAGTTGTGATTGTAGAATCAAAGAGATGCATGACCTTAGGCTTATTTACCTGGATATATATAATATATGTGTGGTCAGGTATTATTGTTTATAAATATATAGATGAGGAAAATTGAATTTATGCAGAGGAATATATGGTTGTTATTAAGTATGTATATGTACATATGGATCTGGATGTGTGTCCACATATATTTACATGCATGTGTATTTTTATTTTCTTGTTCTATGAATGTTTACCTATGTATAATCAGATATATATATATATATATGAAGTCATTCACTGTACATTTTATAATACATATTTGAATGTGGAAAAGAGAGCAAGTACTCTGCATTCACAGGCTTCTGTCCCTCATAGCTAGAAATAAAATCATCTGAAAGGCAACTCAAAAAGATGAAATTACTCTCTAGGACAGGCACACAAGGAAATCAGTTTTATTTTTAATGTTTTGAAGTCATAAGAGTTATTTCTGCAACTGTACCATTTGGTTATTTTTCTTTATTCCATTTTCAGTGTTTGTCTTTGATGCCTTAGGGGCAAGGGCATTTGTATTGTATCTGCACAGCCCCCCTCACAATAATTCAGCTCTCTCAGGACAGCATACAAAGCCAGTCAACAACCACTGCCATTAAAAGATCATGTGGGCAGCTCTGTTGGTTACAACATTTTCAAAGCCTTACAGTGCTACAGCCCATTACCAAGGCAATTAGATGGTGGCTTCTCACTGAGACTACAGCCTTGAGTGCCCCTAATACCAAGAAAACTGGGCCTCCACACTTTCTCACTAAACAATCTGCCTGGGGATAAATAAGTGCTCCAAATTAGCAAATGTGTGGAAAGTTAGATGACACACAGAAGAAAGGACAGTAAGAAATGGTGACTCAACTCTAGGATACATGTAAGAAGTGTCCAGTCTCTAAGGTACCTTCCTAATGTGTCCGGTATGTTTGCAACAAATCACTTTATAGGCTCTTATCTTCTTATGCTGGAAAGCTCCACTTGACCTAAGCAAGAATTTCTGTCTCAGTTGTGTAGCTTGGTCTGTTTAAGGGACCCCCTGGCAGTGGGATCAGGATCTATCCCTGGTGCATGAGCTGGCTTTTTGGAGCTCATTACCTATGGTGGGACACCTTGCACAGGGGAGGGGCTTGGACCTGCCTCAACTGAATGTACCAGGCTTTGCTGACTCCCCATGGGAGGCCTTATCTTTTCAGAGGAGGAGATGGGGGAGGGGGTTGGGTTGTGAGGAAGGCTGGAGGGGAGCGGGAGGAGTGATGAGACGGGGATCTGTGGTTGGTATATAAAATGAATAAAAAATTTCTTAATAAAGAAAAAAAAGAATTTACATCTCTGTGGACATCTATAAGTAAGAGTCATGTCCTGCAATGGGTCCTACTCTGACAACTGGTACTATTTTCAATCTACCATGCTAAGAATGAAAAACATAATTGTATCTGTTGAGATAAATCTTTTCTGTTCGGAAGTTCATGCCTCTGGGTCGGGGAGAGATTCCTCTCCCTCTCCCAAATTAATGCCTCAGGCAGATGGGAGAGGTAGCCCCATTACTCATTGTAATGTGATGGCACAGCTGGGACACACACACACATACACACACACACACACACACACACACACACACACACCCTCAGGTGGGAAAGCTGGCCCTGAGGTCCTAAGAGCAGGAGAGCTGTCCCTGCCACTCATCAGCGGCAGCACTCAAGACAGTGGCCCCTACTCCTTGCCTCGGCAACACAGTAGAGCTGACCTTGAAGGTATAAGTGTGGGACAACCGACCCTGAGGATGTGAAGGCAAGAGAACTGGTCCCGCCCCTTGTTCATCTCTGCAAGGGGTGAACTAGCCAGAGCAATGCTAGACAACTCACCCTGGTGATGAAGACGGGAGAGCTGGCAGGTTGACCAACCTTGTAACTACCCAGGCCCAGAACCAGGATTAAGTGTTGGCCTACCCAACATCCACCTTATCTGTGATCTGCTGGAGGGGGCCAGTCCTTTGGATCCAGGGCCACAGGATCTCCACAACACAGGGCAGCAATGAGGTGTCCAGGAAGAGTTCCAGTGAGGGCCCAGTGTCAATGGTGCAGCAGAGACCAGGGGCAAATGAACCAAACCAATGATTCTTTGAGATGAATGCCTGCATGTAAAGTTGTAAGGATAAAGGGGTTTACTGTGTGACTCATTGTGTCACACTGCAGCTTCCATGACGAGATTTTCCCTTTCTTCCCCTTTTTTTAATCTTAAAATTTATTTTGCTTTATTTTGGTGGGGTGGGGGTTGCAGGGGCAAGGGTTGGATGCAGGGGGATGGAAGATAGGTGGGATTGGGATACATGATGTGAAAGACATAAAGAATAAAATAAGACAAGAAAGCTAAAAAAGAAAAGAAAAGAAGTTAATGCCTCCACCTCTTCTTAAAAAGCAGCTGACCCCGGCTATGCTGCTGTCACACTTCTCAAGAGAAAGACACCAGGCCAATCATTCAGCAACTGTCAGTGGTGGGTCTTTCCTCTCTGATCCGCCTGTCAGCAGTAATTGTCTATAATGAGGGAGTCTGTGACAGCACCTTCAGGAGGGATTACAGTCAAGAAGGAACCAGTGCCATTGAGACACCCTTCAGAACAAAGCAGCATCTGTTTAGGTGAGTGTGTGCGCATCTGCATGTGCCTGTGTCTGTGTACCAAACTTAGGATTGTATTCAGGGTCTCATCACGCAGGCTAGGTAAGCTGAACTGCTAAGTCACATCCCAAGCTCAATTTAGGTGAATAAACTCAATGCTTGGGTCACACATCTTCAAAACTTTTAATTATATGATTAACCTTTGTCTCAATGTTATTTGCATTATGCACACCAGAAGACAAAGTCGACCTTGAGTATAGACAAGACATCAGGTAAACAATATGCTTTCTAGATTTGGTACCATCTTCTGCCCATGGACTCACTCTTGTCAGATTACAAATATTTGTCAGAAGACAGCAATTGTCACAGGAAAAATTTGTCTAAAGCATTCCAAAGCGCCCCCTTGTCTGACCCAAACCACCCACATCAAAATGGCGAAACCAAATGGGACATACCCACAGTACAGCTACAGTATTGTCTGTTCATAAAAAATGTGGAGGGAGAGCAAATAATAAAATGCACCCTAACTTCACAGTGCTTAGTCTGACTTTCACCCTGTAAAATACACTTGGCAAGCAGAACTGCAGGAGCGATTGTTGTACACACAACTCTGAAAAATAACAGGGCTCTCTCCTGGGTAGAAATAGCCGCACCCCTGGTGCGGCCAACTAAAGGACTCAGCTGCTAACCTGTGTGGGAGTGTCTCTTCCTCACTTTCCTGTCTACCAGAAATAAAGAATGTTCAGAAGTCGGACATCCTTTTGCTCTGCCTTGTGAGCAAAAGCAGAGTGTCTTTTAGCATGGGAATGACCATCCCTATAGAAATAATGGCTTAGAAAAGGAAAAATTAGAAAAAAATGAATCAAGTAAGCACTTAACACCAGGAAGACTTTTTTTTTTTTTTTGAGAGAATGTGGGTGGCAGGAAGCAGGCTGTCCAATGTAATTTTTAAAAATACATTTAGACTAAAGATAGTTGCTGGACAAGCAAGTTTTCCAAGGAAGTGGCCAAATGTTAATGGAATTCTCTAAGAAACAATAAATAATCTGCTTGTTGGCATCCAAGATTCACGGGAGAAACCTGAGGATCAGAAGCAGAGGCTTCTACATGAACAGGCAGGTTCATCATCTTTAAAATGACATTGTTTGAAGAATCAAAGGGCCCACAGGATGTGAGCAGTGGGGCAATTAAAATGCTGCCTTTACTTTTTATTTGATTATATTTTTAAAATATATGGATTTGGAGAGTAGGAGTAAAAATTAGAAGCTCTAATGGGTTTCTTCCTCAGCACAAAAAATATACAAAACTCTAAAAATTAATCAAGACGCCTTCCAATGGTAGATCAACAAGAAAAAGGGCCGTCGAGCAGGGCTGCAGCTTAGTGGAGGATCACATGCCTAGAGTGTGTAAGTCCCTGGGTTCAGTTCCCAGTATAGGAAAAAGTTAAACAGTTTTTAAACAATAATTTATCTTGAAAATTTAAAAAAGGATACCTATTATAAGATTTTCCTATATGCCACATTCAAAGGCTCCACTCATTGCACTGTTTGGTAATAATCATACTGCAGATAGACATTGAGTAATAATTGTGTTGCTTAATTTTCTTTCTCTTAAAAAAAGATCTCTTCATTTTTAATTTCTTCAATTGTCCTTTAATTTTCTTAACAAATCAATGAATGTTATAGTTTCTATTGTGTCTCTTATAAACTAAGATTTAATAACGCTGAAAGGGTTCACCTGACTCATTAAACTAGCAAGCAGAAAAAGCAGGAGTTTGAACCGAGCGTTATCTGACGAATCAACCTGTACTTTCAGCTTTCCCATGTACACTTTTCCCTCCCAGAGAGAAGTTTAGCAATTATAAGGCACAGAATAATGCTGCATTCCAAATTCTTCCATTGGCAAAAAAAAAAAAAAAAATTTTTCTGAACCAGGGTTAATAATTTTAGAACCACAAATCAAACGAAAGGTTCTTATCTTGAACACAGTCAAGGACCAACAGAAAAGATACAGCCTGGCAGCCTAGCAGCAAAACCATAAAATAAATTGACTGCTCAAGGGATCTGGTTGCCATTTTTATGACTCTTCAGTTGTAGATCAGTGGGGGAGTCAGCTTTTGGTTGCGAAATGGGCTTGTAGGTAAGCAAAGTGCTCTAATTTTGAAATGAGTAGAAAATCAACCAACAGGTTAAGGAAAAGGGTTGAGTTAGGAGAGAAAAACAGAATGAAGAGAAGTAAAGATTAGATTTATTTTCTAGTTTATTATCTAAAGGTTTTATTTTCAGGAGAAACAGAAAGGAGAAACCCGATTTGGTGAGTGAACTAAATGTATACATGATGGTATGTTGGCAGAGGGAGGGCTGGAAAGGAAGAATGAAAGGAAATGATGGAGGCATCCAGGTAGCATGTTGCAAGGCACTAGGAATGAGTCTGCCCTCATAGCACTTCAGAGTGATACAACTTCAATAGCAGAGATATGGAAAATGACTTAGGCCCACTTAAATTCCCAGAGCATATTTAAGAAAATGCTTTTTTTTCTTTTTACTTGATTCTGATTGTAAAAATACAAACAAATATGTACAGAGGACAAGTGACTACCAGTAACCTTCCAGTGACAACATTCTGGTTATTGTAATTAAGCTCCATGTGAAAACTAAAACCTACATAGATTTTCTGATAACTTTTTGTTTACATGTCTAGACCTACAGTCACTCACCACTGTTTTTCTGACAGAGTAAATCAAGCTTAGAATGTCATTTCAAAGATGGGTTGTAATGGTAATGCTAGCAATAGACATCACTGTTGTAGTTTAGATGTGGGAAGTCTTGCACAGATTCCTGTATTGATCCCCAGCTGGCGATGCTATCGAGAAGTGAGTGGCTTGTGAATGTGCCAATCTCATCATACATGGATCAGCCTATGGAAGAATTAATAGTGGAATGGGCTATTAGGTGGTAGACTACAGGTGGAGGGTGTAAATCTCATCTTTGAAGGGCATATCTTATCCCCAGATAGTCTTCCTATTACTCCCCCAAGCCACTGTGAGGTGAGCGGCTTTGTTCTAGTATTAATTCCCCATCATGATATTCTGCCTTGCCAGAGGCCCAAAGTGATGGGGCCAAGTGGCCTTGGTGTGAATCTTGAGAAACGGAGGCCCAAAGTAAATATATGTGCTTTAATTTGATCTGCCTTGATTTTTTTGTGACAATGACAGATAAAGACTAACACAACCATTTCACATTTTAGTTACAAAAATTAATAACCTCAGATGAGATATTTGAATGAAACTGGTGTCAAACAAGATAGTTATATTTTACTTGAATGTATTGGTCCTTCACATGTTCCCATATTCATGGATTAAAACAGCTTCAAATTGGTCAGAATTAAGTAATTAATATGAATTTTGAATATTAGACTTGCTCACTCATTGCAGGAACAATAATAAATAATAAAAAAATAAGAACAGAGGGAAACTATTGATTGATATTCTCACTGTGAAGTAATTTTTAGAAAATGAATGAGTAATGGATTTATATTTTTCACATCCTTTTCAGAGTCCAATGCAGAAATGCAGATACATGATGAAAAATATCACCCCACAAAGTTTTATCATTAACTCAGATGATGGGGGTCAACACCCCTTGTAAGCCATAAGTTTGGAATGTACCTGCTTTTGTCTACATATATTGCTTGCCTATTAAAGCCTTCTTCAAGCACAGCCCATGTCTGGCCAACTTACATAAAAACCACTTCCTAATTCTGGAAACATCTGCTAATTTTTTGAAGATGCAGGTCAAAGTCCTTTTTTCTAAGGTGGGAAGGACCTCTCTGGTCTGCCATGTACCTTGTGTGATCTTCTTCTTGATTAGGTACTCAGAATGCTCTTCTGGAACTGTTAGATATGTCTTGAATTTTTTCTTCCTAGCTATGTCTGCACACTGGATTCAATATAGAAAGAGTAAGTGAAAATTAGCTTGAAAAGGTTGCAGTAGGCATTCATACACTCTGTTGACGAGTTTACTTCTCACTCCTCATCACAGAAACTTAGTGGTTAATTGAGCTTAAAATAGAGAGCTACAAATGACCAAAGTGCAAACAAGGGACTATGGACTGTTCATCTATAAACAAGGCATCTATATAACACTTCTCCTACCCAAGATTCCACAACGTTGTGGAAGAAGTGATGGGAATATAGAAAGAGTTCAAGGTTGGGGGTGGCTGGTTCAAAACTGTCTTTAGGACAAGATAGGCATTTGCATTCATGAACTTGCAATAGCTGTAGTTGGCTACACAAGACCTTTAAAAGACCAACCTAGTTAGTCACTCCAGCATGGGTGGACAGAGGGCTCACAAGGACCATACCCAGACAAGAAGCTACATGTACTGATGACTGCTGGCAGAAAGAAAGTCAGTTTTTTTCAAGGGTATGGTCCCTGGTAGGTTGCTCATGTTACAGTAGACAGCAGTGCCAAACGCATGTGCATGTGGGTAACACCAATTGGCCTTAGCAGGCTACACATATACATGTGAACTCTCATAAAGTAAGTAAAAATATAAGTGAAGACTCCTCCTATAACTCTTTTATATAGGTATAACTGTAATATATTTGTATTTACACTTTTTCTTTTGAAAAACCTGTTAATATCTTTGCAGCATACAATCTAGAAGTTCCATAAGTTTCTTTATTATTGGAATTGTGAGTTTGCAGCAAATGAAATAAAATATTTCAAAACACTGGTGGCAAAAACATTAATGCAATCACTCTGGCCTACTCAGAAGTATACTCATATTTTTATCTCGTTTTCAATACAGTTAAAATTAATGATCAATTACCATTTGGGCACCAGCCACACAGATCCAAAGGCACAATTACTTTTTCTAATGGAATTCGTATGCTAGGGATGATATAAAACTAAAATCACGTAAATATTCTAGTTGGAAAGAAATGTGGAAAGGCAGATGTTGCAGAGCTTCTGAAGGGAGACAAATCACCGAGTGTTCACTGTGGTGAGAGCTTCGTACTGAAAGGAGAAATTTAACTGACCATATTATACGGTTAAAATATGTACGCTGTATCTGAGGGGCAATAATACTACAAGGCCACAGAACCTCAAAGCCTAGGTTTTTTGGCTCTCTCCCAAGTCTTCTGACCCTCACTTAGCTGTTTCAGCATGCCTTTTTTTTAAACAACAGATCCCATTCTAAGGAAATCTGAATAACTCAGTTTAGTGATCACCACCAGAAAAGAACCTCTGTGACCTCCTGACAATTTCTCTCATGTACTCTGCTCTCATTCTTCAGAGTACTTCATAGTTTTATGTATACAGACATGTATATATCATATTGACACATATAGATGAGTGTGTATATGTGTGTGTGTGTGCATTTCTTTCTATTGTGCATTTGTTTATTTTTTTCCCTGTGTTATAAGTGCTGTGAGGACCTACATGATGGATTTCCTTTGCACATGTCAACACAAGTTGTATTATCCTGGAGTAAACTTTATGAGAACCATCATTTTTATTATTAAACAGTGCTAAATTATTTATTACATTTTTTTCAGTTTTGAAATAACTCCTCAAATTTCTCTAATTCAGAATCAAGGTATGGTAGTAATAGTGTCTACAGGAGAATGGGTTGGTGCCACATAGTTTTTCCAATTATGTTTGGTCAAAATGTCCAATGGATTGCTATACCTAGCAAACACAAAGTAAAGATGAAAAAGTTAATAAGAAAATTTTTTTAGAGAGAATTGATCTACATTTCTGTTTCTAATCCCTCATAGGGAAAAAGAGGGATAAATTCCTATTAAGTTTAGTGGGTGGAATATTGCAATAACCTTCCAATGGGCCATTTACTGAACAAAAAACTAGACACGGAAACTTTCCTTAATCTAATTTAGGCTGAAAGAGAAATGAATATTGGGAAAACTTCCTGACTCAAAGCCTTCGCAAGGAAAAGATTATCTGTGTTTCCTTCATGCCCATCACAAGCTGGGACATAGCACATAAAGAGCATAGAAAGCAACAAGTGAGTCTGGGGATTAGGGCCATCCAGAAATTAAAGTCTCCTCACAAACACAAGGTCAGGCTTGCCTGGCATCCTAGACTTAACCATGGAATGATGTGGGTAGCAACCTGGTACCTTTTCTGCATAGTGCTTTACAGATTTATTTTATATGTTTTTATCTTCATCTTACCTTAATTGACTGAATTACTTCACACTGAATTGGCTCACTAATCATACTGTGTTATTCTTTTTCTGCCTCCCACTCTCCAACATGGTCTCTTACCCAGGACAGGAATTAAGAAACTGCTAAACTGGAGCTTCTCTATAGGGAACTCAGTGCACTGCATCAGGCGGCTTTCTGTTTACTTAAGTCTGCTATCCAGTTCCTACTTCCCTACACCCCTGGGATCTTTTTCTGTTACTATGCTTGATTTTTGGCCTTTAATCCCAGCACTCGGGAGGCAGAGCCTCTGTGAGTTCGAGGCCAGCCTGGGCTACAGAGTGAGTTCCAGGAAAGGCGCAAAGCTACACAGAGAAACCCTGTCTCGAAAAACCAAAAAAAGAAAAAAATCTATTAATGCTATAATGATCATATATAATGCATAATTTGTATGGTTTGAAGATGTCTTGAGAAGTTCCTACATTGTAAATATAGTCCATGGTGTGGTGGTGCTAGACCTTTAAGAGGTAGAACCTAGTGGCTGTAGAAGACACCATTCTATGGAGGGATTAATATAGACTTCTTGGGATTGGATTATTTTCTCTTTAGGATAGGTTGTCATAACAGAACCTGCCATCTTCCCAAACATTCTTCTGATGAACCATTGGTAGATCACTCGTGCTAACAACATGAGGCCTTAAGTCAGAGCTGAGCAGATGCTGGTGCCATGTTCTTCACTCCCAGATCCCTGGGTAGAATAAACCTCATAGTAAACATTTATAGAGGTTATTCCATAGAATATCCAGTCTTGAGCACTTTATTAAAGCAATAGAAAGTAGACTAAGACAGGAGAGAGCATAGGGAAGGCATTTAAGGTTGGAAAGTGTCTAGGAAAAGAGGCATACAGAGAAATAAGGAGACAATGGTGAGTCTTGGAGAACTCTGTTTCAGACATTATAAAAGAAAGTGTTTGAAAACCTCTATACTCCTCTCTCTCTCTCTCTCTCTCTCTCTCTCTCTCTCTCTCTCTCTCCCTCTCTCTCTCTCTCTGTCTCTCTCTCTCTCTCTCTCACACACACACACACACTTTCTCTCTCAACTTATTTACTCTCATATCATCACAGATCATTCTTGAGAGTACATTACTGGAAAAGCAAAATAGCTTCTTCCTGGAAAAAAAAACACTAGGAGATATTCTTGATGAAAATGAAAGGATGTTTCTAGGACTTGAGTATCAAGGTAGGATAAACAAGCCAGATGCTCCAAATTGGATTTTGAAAAATTGTCTGATGGATTCAGTATTCCACTGTGCATCACGCATGCATCTAAACCCATTACTGATCTCTCTCTCCCTACCTTTCCCTCTCCCTTCATCCTCCCCTCTGTATCTCTGGTGTATGTGTGTGTGTGTGTGTGTGTGTGTGTGTGTGTGTGTGTGTGTCTGCTTGAGTGCTCATGTGTTTGAAGTTGTTTGTGGAGGCCAGAAGCCAAGTTTGAATGCCATTCCTCAGGAGCCATTATTATTATTTTTTTTTAGACTAAATGGCTCATTTGTGACCTGAGGTCTCCAACTAGGTTAGGCTGGGTGGCCAACAGGTTCCAGAGGGATCTTAAGATTTTTCTCAAGAGTTTCAAGAGTAACTTTCAGTTAGAAGTTTTAAAAGTTGCAAATTGCAGTAATGAGGGACTGCACCAACAAAGTTAATGAGAGGAGTAAGTAAGCCTGATTCCTCCTTGAGTAGGGCACAGGGTCTTCCATGAATGAATAGAGACTAATTTCTAAGTGCTGGAGGAAAATTTTAGAAGGGAGCAATTCAATTTCATGAACCTATTGGTGGGCTGCCAAATACTCTCCTGATGTATTTGGTTTCTAAGGATTCATCCCAAGTATAACACCCCTAAAGTCTCATCTCATCAAGCCACCAGGAAATTATCACTGCCAGACTAGCTGAGACCATTTCGAAGACTCTGTTTAGTAACAGGCTAGGGCAGAAGTCTGTATGACATATAATCAAGCAGAGGATTATACTGCTGAGTTATTGAAAGCAATGGGAGGGCCCATGTAACAGGGGAAAATCTTTCATTAGCTAATGAGAATGTAGAACCTTAACATGCTAGCTTCCTATTAAGCAAAGAAGAGAACTATCAGTTTTAGTTCCCCTCTGGGGGAAGAGGCTCTCAAAATCATGTGCATTTTTTTGTAAAATAACTTTTCTGAAAGATCTTTCTGCACACCACTGCTTCAAAGAGTCATAAAAATCAAAGAGGAAACACCTGTGAGAGAAAAGCCTGTCAAAGAAGAAAATAAGTTTCTGAAGACAAAATCCATGACAGAAGACTCAGATTTGAATGCCAAGGAGAATTGCAATAGTTATCATCTTTGGTTGACAGGTTGTTCAGGCTGTTTAGGTAGCATACTGATTTAAATTTGAAAAATTATCATGTAAGAGTATCACTGAAAGGTTATGCACTTATGAACTCATAATTACACCATGGACAACTGAAAGATTGAGGATGGCTTTGCTTTGGATTTCCTGTCCTCAATACATATCATGGCTCCTGATGGTAAATACAATCTAGTAGGTGTTGAGTGAAATAAGTTGAATCCATCTAGCATTTCTTTTGCTAAACATACACCTCTCTCTCTCTCTCTCTTTATATATGTGTGTGTGTGTGTGTGTGTGTGTGTGTGTGTGTGTGTGTGTGTGTAGGAACATCAATTCCACTTTTCTTTAAAAAACATTTTTAGTTTTTATAAATGTTGGTGCTAATTTTCTTCTTATGACTGGTTACGATTTTTCATTGTATAGCTTTCAATATTTTTTTTTTACCAGAAGAAATGATGATCTTTTAATATTTTCTTGTGAATTACTTTTTAAAGGTATTACTATTGTCAAGTCTATTTTGGTTTCAGTCACTTCTAATTTTTCTTTAGGTACTGAGGCTCAAATATAGAGCCTCACAATGCTTGGTGACTGCTTTATTGGTCTCTTATTTTAAAACTTTGTATGCTTTCTTTAAGAATTAGTTTTTCAGCCTCTGGCTCCCGCTCTCACAGCCATTGCAGTACATTGAGCTCCATAGAGACAGCGCCGGGGCAAGCGCGAGCCGGACGGGCACTGGTTGACTCTGCCTCGCGGAGGAAAATCAACTAAACATGGGCAAAGGCGATCCTAAGAAGCCAAGAGGCAAAATGTCCTCATATGCATTCTTTGTGCAAACTTGCCGGGAGGAACACAAGAAGAAGCACCCGGATGCTTCTGTCAACTTCTCAGAGTTCTCGAAGAAGTGCTCAGAAAGGTGGAAGACCATGTCTGCTAAAGAAAAGGGGAAATTTGAAGACATGGCAAAGGCTGACAAGGCTCGTTATGAGAGAGAAATGAAAACCTACATCCCCCCCAAAGGGGAGACCAAAAAGAAGTTCAAGGACCCCAATGCACCCAAGAGGCCTCCTCCGGCCTTCTTCTTGTTCTGTTCTGAGTATCGCCCCAAAATCAAAGGAGAGCCCCCCGGCTTGTCCATCGGGGACGTGGCGAAGAAGCTGGGGAGATGTGGAACAACACCGCTGCAGACAAGCAGCCCTACGAGAAGAAGGCCGCCGAGCTGAAGGAGAAGCACGAGAAGGATATTGCTGCCTACAGAGCTAAAGGAAAACCGATGCGGCGAAGAAGGGGGTCGTCAGGGCTGGAAAGAGCAAGAAAAAGAAGGAAGAGGAAGATGAGGAGGAGGATGAAGAGGATGAGGAAGAGGAGGAAGAAGAGGAAGACAAAGATGAAGAATATGATGATGATGATGAATAAGTTGGTTCTAGCGCAGTTTTTTTTCTTGTCATTAAAGCATTTAACCCCCCTGTACACAACTCACTCCTTTTAAAGAAAAAAATTGAAATGTAAGGCTGTGTAAGATTTGTTTTTTAAACTGTACAGTGTCTTTTTTTGTATAGTTAACACACTACTGAATGTGTCTTTAGATAGGCCTGTCCTGGTTGTGAGCCTAGCCTTTAACGGCTGAGCCATCTCTCCAGCCCTCCTGGTGGTGTTCTCAACAGTCACTAACCTTGCCTGGTACAGTCTGGGGGCTGTAAATTGGCATGGAAATGTAAAGCAGGTTCTTGTTGGTGCATAGCACAAATTAGTTATATATGGGGACGGTAGTTTTTTTTTGTTTGTTTTTGTTTTTATTTTTTTGTTATTGTTTTTTTTCATCTTCAGTTGTCTCTGATGCAGCTTATTACGAAGATAATTGTTGTTCTGTTAACTGAATACCACTCTGTAATTGCAAATAAAAAATTGCAGCTGTTTTGTTGACATTCTGAATGCTTCTAAGTAAATACATTTTTTTTTTATTAAAAAAAGGATTAGTTTTTTCATAATAAGTTATGTATATGTATATATGTAATCAGAAAAATCCCAAAGGTATAAAGAATATATAGTTTTAAAAAAAAGTTTTCTTTGCAGATTGTTCCCTCTCTGAGACAATTATTATTAGCAATTACTCTTCTATGTATATTCTATGTATATATATATATATATAAACATTCATGTTTGCATTTATTTGCTCTTATATAAGTCATTAAACATTATACACATTGTCAACACAATGTACTGTATATAATTTAATGACATGGGGTTTTGTTCCATTTCAGTACATTTATTTCACTCACTCTGTTATTAAGTATTCATTTAATACATTAATTTCAGACATTCATTTTTAAAGCTGAACAGAATTTTGTACAAATATTTTGAGATTCTTATAGCTGTTTTTTTTGGCCCTTACACTATTTTTCCTGTTACAAACATTGGTGAAATGGACTGTTATTTTATATGCAGGCCTACCATAGGATAGATTTGTAGAGGCAGGTCTAGTAAACCACAAGGTTAAAGCATTAAAAAAGCTGAAGATATTTAAGTATTGTTCTCCAAGATAATGGAATACTTTCAACTCTACCAGCCTCATTTGGCTCTCAGAAAGGGTCCCTTTCAGAAGGCATTACAGGTTACCATCACAACTGGTTTTTTGGTGAGCAATTTGATTCATGAAAATGGTATTTTACAATGTTGCTGTTCACCTTTCTAATTTTGTTTAATATTTAACATCATATGAATGTATGATAGGTTTATTGGGATTATTTTCTCTACTCTGTGGCTTTACTTTTCACGGTTAATGGTATTTTTAATAAACAAAAGCACCTCATTTTAACATAGTCCTACATATCCATTTCAATTTTTACATTTATGCTTTTCTTTTTCTAATTACTTTCTCTTTTATTTAAAATAGATTCTTTTCTCATACACTATATCCTGATTACATTGTCCTTTTTGTCTGCTATCAGTTCCTTTCCACCTTGACTCTGATTCAGATCCACTCCTTCTTTGTTTCTCATTAGAAAAGATCAGGCTTCTAAGAGATAACAACAAAGCATAACAAAATAATAAAATAAAACAAAGACCATCACATAGAAGCTGGATAAGGCAAACCAACAAAAGGGAAAGAGTCCAAGAGAAGGCACAAATATCAGAGATGCACTCGTTCACACACCTGGGAGTCCCATAAAAACACTAAACTGGAAGCCATAATATATACCAAAGGACTTGGTGCAGACATGTGTAGGCCCTGTGCATGCTGCCCCAGTCTCTGTAAGTTTGTAAGAGCTTTACTCACTTAATTTAGAGGGCCATGCTCTTCTGGTGTCTTCCATGTCCTCCGGCTCTTACAATCTTTCTGTCTCTTCTTCTGTGGGGTTATTTTACTTTCCATACCAGAATTTATTGAGTGATTCTTTTGGGAAATAGAGGATGAATCATGGATTTAACTGTCATTTTAAGACATTTATTTTTCCCTCTTTATGTCTGTGTGTGTCCTGTGTGCTTGAGTTCATGAATGTGCTCCATGTGTGTACAGGTGCCCACCAAAGCCAAAAGATGGTATCAGGTCCCTGGAACTGGAGTTAGAGGTGGTTGTGAGCTACCTGGTATGTGTGCTTAGAAATTTAATCCAGGTCCTCTGTAAGAACAGCAGGTGTCCTGCTACTGAGCCATCTATCTAGTATTCCAACAATCTTTAAAAGGTAAGTATCTAATTTTCCCAATATGATTTAGTACTCAATTAGACTATTAGTCTATCTTTTCACACTCAAAAATACCAACTTTATCATCTACTAAATCCCATAGCTCTCTGTCATTAAAAATTATTTTATAATATATTTAAAAGTGGTTTGGGCTTTGGAATCTCTCATTTTTAAAAATTTCTTTCTATTTTGCATACTAAGTTTTCTAAATTATTTTTAAAATCAACCTTCCTTGTTTAAATTTTTTATTTTTTTTGCTGATTTTTTAATTGTAAAAGTTAAAAGCAAAATTTTAATGATCTATTTCAAGTGACAAATTATGGTCTATTATAATCTCTTTTAAAATAAAATCCCCAGAGTTTCCCCTTGAATTTAGTAGAAGATGGCAAATAGATCTGTATCTATCACCCTGCACAAAACTCGAGTACAAGTATATCAAAGACCTCAACATAAATCCAGTTACACTGAACCTGATAGAAGAAAAATGGGAAGGATCCTTGAATGCATTGGCCCTTGAGACTACTTTCTGAATATAATACCAGTAGCACAGACACTGAGACTGACAATTAATAAATTGGACCTCCTGAAACTGAAAAGCTTCTGTAAGGCAAAGGACACTGTCAGTAAGACAAAATGGCAGCTTACAAAATGGGAAAAGATCTTTACCAACCCTACATCAGACGGAGAGCTTAGCTCCAAAATGTATAAAGAATTCAAGAAACTAGACGTCAAAATACCAAATAATCCAATTTAAAAATGGGGTACAGATCTAAACAGGGAATTATAAACAGAAGAATCTCAAACAGCCGAAATACACTTAAAGAATTGTTCAACATTCTTAGTCATCAGGGAAATGCAAATCAAAATGACTCTGAGATACCATCGTACACCTGTCAGAGTGGCTAAGACAAAAACACTGAGGACATCTTATGTTGGAGAGGATGTGGAGTAAGGGGAACACTCCTTCATTGCTGGTGGAGTGCAAACTGGCATAACCACTTTGGAAATCAGTGGAGGTGAAGGAGGAGTGGATTGGGAGGGTGCAGATGGGAGTCGGAAGGTGATGAGAAGAGAGATGGGAGGAGAAACTATGACTGGTATGTAAAATAAATGAAAAAAATGTTCATTTAAAAAAAGCCAGAAAAAAATCATCTTGCCAAGTTTCCCCCTATATTTTAATAGCTCTCTTTTCAGTTAGTTCTGATTGATAAGTCCCCATCTTGCCTAATGCACTCTTTTATGGTACAGATCTTTACCTTTCCTCGGACTTCTTGGCATCTCATAAGTAGATGACCCATAGAATTTTCTAAGCTTAAAAATCTTAAATTCATTTTCCTCATCAGTGTTAAGAACAATTCCATTACATATACCCTATTCTCAAAGTATCTAGCCATAATAGAATTATATTTATAAACGATGTCTACATTCTAATTTGATTTAACATTTAGAACTGAGTTAGAAAATGTAGCAGGTGATTTTGAAATAAAATATTTGTTGAGTGAATGTCTGATTATTTTTTGTATGAGTTTTAAATGAAGAGCATCTATTTTATTGGGCATTGATACACAGGCACAGATGTCCAAATATGTCCATTCAATAGTTACATAACACAGGGATTTAAACTGTAAGTCTCTTCAGTCTAAGGTTGGCAACAAAGCATATTAGCAACAATGACTCAAGACAGAAGAGATTTAGTGTTGTGGTGTTTCCCATGGCATCATCTTTTCTTTTAAAACATTAAAAATGCTTTAAGGGAAACATAGGAATTTGTTAATATTCACAGCCATTTAAAGATTTGCTGTGTGAATCTTAAAACTTTAATAAAAAATTCAAACCTCTGTCTTAAAGAGTGTATTTTCAATTTTGTATTTTAAATGTTAGTTATCTTTTGATCATATGGGCTTAGCTTTAAATAGCATATAAGTAATCTGAGAGGAATGATGATGGGATTATCCCCACAGGCGAAATGGGAGGAGTGACATCAGCCTTTAATTTCTGAATGAAATTAGCAAATGCAATCAAATGACTTACTCTCCCATAATGGTACAATGCACAGAACAGAGGGGATTACAGAGGCAATATTTGTACTTTAGTTTTTCAGTTGAAAATCATTCGTTCTGAGTTCTCAGGAGAGAGATTGTTTACGGATCTTTTCATGAGATGAGATCAAATATTAGCTTAGAGAAAGTCTTTAGTCTGCAAGCATGTATCTTAGATCTGTAAGTTATGAGAAGTTAACAGTACACTTACAAGTGAAATCCAATGACTAACGTCAGCAAACTAGATGCACGTATCACATGTCATCAGTTCTTCAACTAGAAAAAATGTTTTTTAAGGATGGAAAGTGGTAATTTAGCCATATTTATTTCTGAGAATATTTCCCTGGCTTAATATCTAGTTTGACCTTTTCTTTTATATTCTCTGTATTTAATACCAATAAAATTTTTCATTGCATATACACTTAAGTAGATTCTTTTATTATCAAGGGAATAATTTTAATTCAAAGGCACTAAGAGAAATAACACTAAAGAGAAAATACAGTGCTTTGGGACCTCATGCTAAAGTGAAAATTACCATTTGTGCTTACTAATAGTCAAACCTTTGTTCAGAACAGCCCTTCACAGGAAAACAGGTCCACCTACCACTTGGAACTCAGAACCCAGAATGCGATCTTGAAAAAGAAAATGGAGCTGTGAATTCAGAGACACATTTGCACATGCATTAGAAGATGAATGTACCTTTTAATTTTCCCCATGGCAAAAAAAATGGAAAGAATGTATGGTGGCTTCAAGCAACCAAACCAGCAGATAAGCTTTGTGCCTGGTTTCTCCTGGTGATGTGGCACAATGACCATAAACAACTGAATTACGGACCACTCCAAACTTTTCTATCCTCAACACTCAAATTGGGTAACAATCAGTCCAACTTGTTATGCAGTATTGCTAGCAGAGCAATGGTGATAGAAAAGGAAAATAATTGTAATACAAACAGTCTCTGTATAAGGGTTAAGGATAGTCGATTTAATTTTCAGTTAAAATCTTTGTTCATGGTACATGTACTATGTGCTGAAAACAGCAAACTCTTGGCCTCTACCCTAAAAATTAAGCTATAAAGATAATCAACTTAAAAAATGAACAATTCCAAAAAATTCCATTCTCACATCGTTCATTTTGGCCATGTTGGTTTCAGAGAGAAAGAAAGTAGGGGCCGAGAGAAGAGTCAGACTATATTAGAAAACAACAACAAAGAAAGTGTTATATAAAATGCTAAAGCTGGCAAAATGTATTTCAGTTAGATGCCCAGTAAGTTCGGTGTCTGCTCTATGTGCTATTTTTGTGTGCCTAGTTGATATTTAATTATGCTGGATTATAAATCTGTCATGAAAGAACACTATGAAAAATTTTTACTGAGGAAAAATTTTACTAAGGAAAAAAATTCCTCTTAAATGTAGAAATTGGTTTTGGACCCAGTGCGCTATCACACAACATGTGAGAGGCTTCAAACACTGCTTTGCTTCAGTCTGGGCATAGGTAAACTTTGCATGAGTACCAGAGTGTCGGAATGAAGGCTCTCTCCTATTAAGGGGTTCCTGCACAGCCTTGTACCTCAACTATTCTGTTTTCCACTTGCCACACTTCAGTTATGGTCTTGACTCCTGTCCCATCTCTCTATCCCAGTTCCTACCAGGTACTACCCGGAGTTTGGGCACCAACTCTCCTTATCTTTTAGTTTCCTTTAAAGGCTTTGCTAAACTCTTCCAAAACAGTCTAGGCCGGGGAAGAGACCTTGGAACTACTATGTTAATTGTTAGAGTTAGCAACTTGCTTATTTCCCTAATTTGAGCCGTTGAGACCCATCTTTCTTATGTATTATGGGCTTTCAGAAGGCCTGGCAACAAAAGGATGATAAGAAAAGGAAAGAACGAAGTCCTTTACAAGAAGATTGCTTCTGATTGGGAACACTATCCATAGTTTTGTGGATAAGGCATCGCTGAAGTGGCTCTTGGGGAGAGGATGCTGATAGTGGTCAAAATGGAAAAAGAAGGTGTTCCAAAGGTGGTATAGGGATAAGAAAAGGGTCAGAGGCAGAAGGATCAGAAGATAGAAGAAGGGGGAAATAAGCCAGCAAAGGGTAAAACCAAAATCTATGGCTGGAGGAGAGGGAGACCACAGAAGGCACAAGATAGTGTAGTGAAAAAATTAGATTCTTGCCTAGAGATAATGAAGAGTCAATGGACATTTCTGAGCAAGAAGGAACCATTAATAAAGCTATGTGTTTTTTAAAGGCTGGCCCTAGGTTAAACATGTAGAAATAAAGAGATTGGCAAGGGTGTCTATTGTAGTAGGTCAGAGAAGATTTCATAGAGATGTGAACTTTATAATAATTTTAAAGAGTAGACTGGTTATGCCATAAACTGCTTTCATAGGTTATGGCAGATGATTTGATAAAAACATCAAAGCAAAGGGAGCCAAAATCAATTGACTTTGAGCTTTTGACTTTGGATGACAGAGGCAGCCATTAACATAAATGGAAGCTGGTGTGAAGGAGACAACATGCTGTCAGTTTTCAATATATTTAGGGATATATTTCCATAAACTAAGTGTATGGAAATAAAGAACCAAAGGAGAAATATATTCATAAACATCTCTGAACATTTTCATAAAGCATAGTGTCACACGGCAGTTTTAACTTAGTTTGGATAAAAATGAATTTGTTTAGAACTAGATAGAAAACTTAGTTGTAAAAAATGCATATTATATATATTACACAAGGCACTATCCATACAGATCCA
This sequence comes from Peromyscus nudipes, assembly GCA_902168325.1. Classification (NCBI taxonomy): domain Eukaryota; kingdom Metazoa; phylum Chordata; class Mammalia; order Rodentia; family Cricetidae; genus Peromyscus; species Peromyscus nudipes. Next base: position 30,448 of record CABHPH010153540.1, read on the forward strand.
TGTGTGGATACATGCAGAAGACAAACATATAGTGGCTTTGTTTTCAATTGGGGAATATTAAATGAATAATACTCAATCAACAAATATTGCTGCCAAAAGACTAAAGATTGGAACACATGAAATACCATGGGAGTTATTTTAAAAGCAAAAATGTGAGCTCACTAATGGTTTTCTATACTGAACTTTTTGCCAATTATGGTAACAATGAACGATTACAAACATTACTAAGAATTTTTAATTCTTATCCTGAAAAGAACACTATTAGGTTATCAAATTATTATTTTTCAGATGAGGAAAGTGAAACTAAGAGGTCCAGGCACTTGTTTTATAACCCATGGCAACTTAAAGATGCCCATGAATTTCCTTAATATATGTAAGTTCTTTAACGATTGTGTTCTGTACACAGTAACTGTTAATCTGATGGGATGTTAGGTAGTTATAATTATTTCTTGTACAACTGTCTACAAATGTTATTGCATTTTCACTTTGTGCTCATACACAACTCAATAACTGCAGGAAAAGATGGCATTTGTAAAGAAATAAAAATAGATTATATAAATCATTTACAGGAGTTGGGAACACAGCTTAGTCAGTAAAGTACCTGTGTCTTAGGCAGGAGGACCTAAGTTTGGAACCATAGATTCCATGCACAAAGACAGGCATGGTGTGTAGGCAGCTGTAGCCCCAGCAGAGAAGGTTGGAGCTTACACAAAGGAGGATCTTTGAAGCTCATTTGCCAGTCTGCTTCGCCAAACTAGTGACATGCATGTTTAGTGAGAGACCCTGTCTCAAAGCATAAGGTGGAGAGTAGACAAGAAAGACACTTATGTTGATTTCTAGTTTCCACGCACATATAGACATGCACTGAACACATGTACACACCATGCACACACATATACACCCACTTATAAAAGTAGTGGTAGAAAAAAGTAGATAGATGAGCTTATACTATCAGTTTTTACTAATAATTGCCTAAAATAAATCTATACTTAGATATCAATAAAACTCCAACACTGACATATTCAATTTTCTGATTATGCCTTAAGGGATTCATTCACAAGAGTAATTAGTAAAAACCATTAGGTTCCTCACAAACAAAAAACCAGACTTATCTTGTGACCCAGCTCAACACTCCTGGATATTTAGTCAAAGGATTCCAAGTCAGCACATCAGAGATACTTGCATATACATCAGTGTCCACTGAAGTACTGTTCAAAGTGACAAGTTAGGGACTCAACATAGGTGTTTATCAAAAGATAAATGGAGAAAAGAAATTACATGTATGAACAAAGTCATGACATTTGCAGAGACATGGGTGAAACTGAAAATGGCCATATTAAGTGAATTAAGTCAAGACAAATGTCATATTTCCCTTCATTTTTGAGTCTGAGGCTTTATGCAGACACATCAATCATACATACATTTGATATGATAGTAGAATCAAAACTGTCTCTGAGAGCAAAGGGGACAAATGTAAGGGGTAAGGAAGGAAAGAGGAGTGGGGTATGGATGTGTGCCCAAAGTATATTATGCACATGCATGGAGATGGTCTTATTTAATTCAGCACAACCAAACTGTGCCACATAACTTTTTATAGAGCTTAAAGTCTGTTTAGGGTGGGCCACACTGGCCAATGATCTTGATGTGTGTTTAATGACAGACTTCTTTGGTTTATTTATACTAAGAGGAGTTCCTGGGAAAGCCACTAGAGGGCTTTTATTATAAATCTTGCCTTGGCCCTCTTCATAAGTGAGACAGTTGTGTTGCTTGGTCTGTTTAAGGGGCCCCTGGCAGTGGGAATATCCCTGGTGCATAAGCTGGTTTTTTGGAGCCCATTACGCATGGTAGGACACCTTGCACAGCCTTGATGCAGGGGGAGAGGCTTGGACCTGCCTCAACTGATTGTACCAGGCTTTGCTAACTCCCCATGGGGGGCTTTACCTTTTCTGAGGAGGGGATGGGGGGTGGACTGAGGGAAGGCTTGGAGGGGAGTGGGAGGAGGGATGAGAGGGGGATCTGTGGTTGGTATGCAAAATGAATAAAAAACTTCTTAATTAAAAAAAGTTAAAAAAAACTTTCCTTGGAACACCCACTACACATGCAGATTTTCTTTCTTTAACTTTTGATTTCTTGGTAAACCTAAATAGATCTGCTTGAGCATTACTTTCTACATAGGATTACTGACAACTGACACATAGATATCCCAGATGCCTTCAGTGACTAAATCTGTAACCATAATATAATAGGAATTTTTCATGTTGACTAAGGAATTTTTACATTTTATTAGAAATGCACAATGGACTTCCAAAAGGTCCCAAGTGAATACCTAATTACATTTCCACAGTTTTCTCTGTAGTCTTCCTCCTTCGACACACAGCATTCCATTTTAGAAAACTGGGCCTAATCTGCAGAGCCCCCCACATACAGTTTACCAATATGGGGGCGCAGGACTGTGTGATTCATCTTAGCCAGAAGCATCAAAACATTCCAGAGAAAGGGAAACATTCTGTGTGCATGAAGTTCCTTATCTGGTCCTCTTTGACCACACAGATGTCCAATGGCACTATTCTAACCAATTAGCTATATTCAATTATGTGTATTTAACATGTCTCCAACACACAACTCAACTTTGTTTTTACCATTTTCTCCTCCAAGCATGTTTAACAGAGCTCTGCTCTCATTCTTGCCATTTCAATTTATTTTCTTTAGAGCAGCGAGAATGAGTTCCAAAAGATGATGAATATGCCTGGTGGTGGTGGCATATGCCCTTAATACCAGCGCTCAGGAGGCAGAGGCAAGCAGATCTCTGAGTTCAAGGCTAGCCTGGTCTACAGAGTGAGTTCCAGGACAGCCAGAGCTATATAGAGAAACCCTGTCTAGAAAATAATAACAACAACAAAATAATGAAAATGATGGATCTTATCATATCCATCCCATGTTTAAAATTTGTACAATATTTCCCCCTGCATTTATATAATTCCTAAACTTTTAAACTCTTAAATATTACTAAAGCAGCAAAGCATGATCTGGCTTCTTACCTCAGCCATATGGACTCATGCCACCCTTTGTCCTACTACTTGACTACTAGACAATATAAAAATCTTTCCTATATTTGGGTTGCCATACTTTCATTTGTACCTGGAATGCTCTCCTACCTTGCTACATGGCTATTTTAATTTATAATTCAAGAGTTAGTTTGGGTAGTTTTTGTCTCCTTTGGCATATTTTCTGATCTGTTTTCCCTCAATACCTTATATTCATTCTTAGTTTTCCCGGTTTCTATTATAGATGTTTTCCTTATCTGACTATAATTTTCTTGAGAGCAAGAGCCACCTCCTCTCTTTGAGAATTCCTGTCTAGCTGTGTCATATCATAGGAAATATTTAATAAGTATTTGTTGAATCATTGAAGGTTACTATATAGCAAGATAGCCATATGTTAAACACACTTAGTTGAATACATCTAACTGACTAGAATATTGATGCGTACCATTGGACTATTAAGTAGTCAAAGAGGACCAGACAGGGAACTGTGTGCACATGGAAAGTGGAATGTTTTCAGTTCTCTGGAGTGTTTTGACTCTTCTGGCTAAGATAAATTACACAGCCACCCCATCTCCCCATTAAACTCATGGCTCAAGCTCTATCCTAGAACCAATGTCATTTTGCCTTGAAAACATCATTAAATAGGTCGACTTTAGAGTCATCTTTTCTATTAGAACTTCTGAGGAACGAGACTGATTTATCTCCATCCTTTATATTACATTAGAGTTTCCATGATACAAATTAATCATGGTGGAAATTTCTTTCAGGAATACTGCAATTCTAAAATTAAGAATTATAACATACTAAAGTGTTGAAGGCAGTATCTCTTCAGATATAGTATAGAGCCTAATTATTTGTTACTCTAATTCTACACTTCATGAGATTCAGTCACTGGGAGAGGCATCTGGAATTCAAACAATGACTGGAACACTTTCTTTCCTTGTTAATCAATAGGCTTTCTATAGAGAAACAAATCCCCATCAGACCTATACAAAAAGATCCCAGTACAAAAAGTATGACTGACTTAGCACACTCCCCAGTAGGCTCCTTACAGCTAGTTTTCTGGAAGGAAAGTTGTCCCAAGGATTTCATTGGCTCAGGAGACCATCTCCATATACTGCAAATGTTCACTGGGTTACTGCCCACCTACCACATTAATTAGCCCTCACTGCCTATTTCCCTCCTCCATGTCACAAAGACATTCTTGCCCCACAACAGGCTCAAAGAAGAAACCAGTTCAGTATGGAGGAAAAGAGCTGGAGGGGGCCCAATGTCAGAATAAAGATCCAACAGACATGTTCCTGGTAAAATTAAGGAGTTTGGGTCATCAGCTCCCTGTAGCCTTTAGGTGTTTTGCTGAGCAGCTGGAGGTCATTCAGTGACTCAGAACAGGAAGCCAGTAAGAGAAAGGCAATATTTTCCTGAGGGCTTAAATTAGACTTTGCTTAGGGAAATGATGAATAATTGCTGTTAGGTGACTTGTATAAATATACACATGTTATTTATATATACAATATATATTTTTAATAGAAAAAAATCTATGTTCCATTTGTTTGGCTTTAAAAGGCAAACTTCCAGTGTTATTTAGTAAATGGAGAGGGTAGACCTTCATTCATACTTGAATTCTAATGCACCTGCTCTTAAGTCATGAGGGACCTCTAAGTATTTTCATTATATTGCTAAAAAACTGCTACCACAGTTGGTTAAAAAAATACTTCAAATAATCTGCATGCACAGCTAATATTTCCTGAGTTTGCACCAGGATTTATTCCAAATATGTGAACTGTCTCAATGAATCATCATAATGTCTCCAAGAACAAGCCTTGTTTTCACTTTTGTTCTGTAGGTGAGAAAATCAAGGCCAAGAGAATGAAACATTTCTAGCCAAAGTCTAACAGCTGTGAAGGGCAGAGCTGGGGTTCAACCTCCATGCTCTGATCTTTAGTCTATGCTTCTTCCTACTATGTGTAAGCTCTTAAAAATGTTTCATTCCATTAATTACATAGATTTAATGAAAGTCATTCCACCAGTAAATGGCTGAACTAGGCTTTTAATGAGTTTGTCTGATTCTTGTGTCCAAGCTGGCAAATACCACTTAATACTGTCCCCTAGAGAAGGTGACATGCTTATTTTTTTCAATCACATATTTAACATTAGACATTAAATAGATCATAAAAAGAAAATGTTTTATGAAGAGTCTAATTATTACCCAGTCATAATCTAAAATATTTAATTTATTAAGCTAATTATTAAAATTTTCTGAAGCATCTGAAATACCATGTGAGTAGTGCTAATGTCAGTGTACTAAACGAAATTCATATAATGATTCAATATCACTGTTTACCCAGTTTCTTGGAGCAAGCAAAAGACATCTTTTTTAGACATCTGTGAATATTTAAAATACAAGCTTAACTTGTTTTGTCTGTCCCAAGCTAAGACCAATACAAGACTTATTGGTTACAACACATAGCACAAAGTCAAAAGAAGTCACATTATAAAATACAATTTAGTATCAATAAAATAAAAAAGTTGTGTCTTAAGATTTAATTTTGTATGTGTATGTGTCTATGTAAGTGAATGGCACATGTGTGTGGGTGGGCATGGAGGGCAAAAGAGGGTCTGAGATCCCTTGTAGCTGTAGATACGAGTTATCTGACATGGGTGCTGGGAATTGAACTCAGGTCCTCTGTAAGAGCAGCAAGCCCTCCTTACTATTGAGCAATCTCTGCAGCCCCACTAAAGATTATCTTTGTTACTTATATTAATATCTGGTTATATGAAATAATTTACCATGCACATCTGAAATGTTAGAAAGTTATAATGAGCTGGCCAAGTTATAACAGTTAAAAAATCATAGACAATATTAAGTGGTGGTTGTTATTATCATTTATGGTATTCCCTACATAATTATATACTCTCCTTATGTGACTTTGTGTAGAGTTCTGGTTTCTTCAACCATCTGTAAAAACTACTATCTTGTAGTGTCAAGTCTGCTGATAAGCAATGAATGTCAGAGAATTAAAGGTCATTGTAGGTGAGTTATAGAGTAAATTTTAGACAAACATTTTTGACATTTGTGCCTCAGTAAAAGTCTTTTATGGTTTTTTGTGTTTTTTTTTCTTTTACCTTTCGGCCCTTTGAAAAGCTTGATTTCCACGACAGTCTCCAAAATCGGTCGTCTTCTACGCACATACAGCCGCACAATAGACCCCGCTTCTTTGAGGGCCTCCACTGCTTTACTGTGGGAAACCTCGGACACATCAACCTCGTTCACCCGCAAGATACAATCATTGACCCTGCAAGGGAGGAAGAGGCAAGGTTCAGCAGTAGCCAGGGACCTGGAGTGAAGAATCCATCATCACTATCTAACCTTAACAAGGGAGCAAGAATGGGAGAGATTTGAAAACGTTCAAATTTGGAAGGTTTCTTACTTACAGTACAAGAAATCAAGTCATACTCAAGCTCCTTGAGTGCCTAGCATTCCACACAATGATCACTAGGCTAGCCACTTTCCATCTTAGACTGTACTACAGTAGTGTGACTTGAATTGAGTGGCATATGGCATAGTTAGAAGGATATGCATTTTAAGAAATCTGTCAATGACATCATTATTTTTACTGTCTTAATTGGTTAGACTGAAAAATTATGATCTAAAGTCTTCTCAGAAGTTATTATGGTAGACTATATAGACACAACAGATGTAATTTTATCATTTAACTTTGCAAAATTCTTAACTCACTAGATACAAAAGTGTTATGCAATAATTGTAGAAATTCTCAAAAATATAACTATGTAGGAAGAAGAAAAAAATATAAAGCAGTCATCTCAATGTGTTTAGTTTGTTGAATTATCTTTAAATATCTTTTCCCTGGAATTCATCTCACAATATTATAAATATTGAAGCTTAGACTTAATGAAGCTTGACGAGATCCTCAGATAATCCTGCCTAAGACATTTACTTTAAAAACTAAGAATTATGTAATGCTTAATTGTTTCAGTCTTCACACAGGAAGGCATGATTTGACTTCCTTTCCAGTTAGTTTATTTTTATGATAATGATTAGTGATAACATGAATGATGGCTAAGAGCACAGGTTTCTGGCTAGAAAGATTTCCTCACTCTGCCCATCCATTTTAATATTCCCCATCTCAGGTTACTTTGTTGCTCCAAGTCAAAAGTGAGCAACTGTTCTTACCTGACCTCTTCTTCCCTCCATCACTATCCATCCAGATCAATTTACAGAGCAAATCCAGTGGCCACTGAGGTTTGTTCATCTTCCCTGCTACCTCCTGGTTGAAGTTAGCACCACCTCTTGCCTGGATGACTTCCACAATCTCCTGCCTAACGTTCTTGGGTCCTCTTTGTTATCTTTGAAGCCCTTCTCTTCAAAGTGCCATGGAAAAGTAAATGTGGTTGGTGCCAACTTTCTACTTCCCTCTTCCAATGTCTGATTTCGTTCGAGAGACATATTGTTTAGCAAATATTTGCTGAATATGAAAAAACAGCAACTAAAATTCAATTGTTGGATTTCCGTCTTCTAAGTTGATACATACAGGTAATTTTCTTCATCTCTCTAATGATTTTTTATTATTTTTATTTTCACATTCTTTAATAATTATAATATCTACTATGAATGTTTTAGGGAAAAATAAACTAGACAATATACATATAAGCCTTTCCATAGATCTTAGCATATAATAAATTACTAATAAATGTACTGATAGTGCAGTATGTATTGACATATAATATTCTTAATAATGCATTTTTTCATGGCTTTGTGGAATAAGACTGAGGTCCACTGTGGAAATTAGTGTAATTTGTACTAATATAAGTAGTTAAGCCCTTCTATTGGCAGATTGGGCATAGACCGTGTTTGTTCTAAAGTCTATGTGTCTATGTATCCTATCTATCTATCTATCTATCTATCTATCTATCTATCTATCTATCTACCTACCTATCCATCTATCTATCATCTATCTTTCTATCTATTCAGTCATTTATCTAACATCATCATCATCATCCTCATGATCATCAACATCCCCATGATCATCATCTATCTTCTATCCACCTACTTACTTACCTACTACATTTCTATTTATTTATTCTTGCAGTCTTGGCTGGCAAGTCTAGGGCTTCATGCATGCTTGCCAAGTACTCTAGTGCCAAATTATACCTGGATCCTTCAAGCCTTCTTGTTAAAAAATATATATCTAATATGATGTCCATTATTTTATGTATATTATGCCTATCAATTCAAAATATATGTTTACCATGGGCATATTATATAAAAGCATGGGGAGGATTTTTAAGTGTATTTTCCCCATAATTCTTTATATGTCTGTTTAAGAAGCTGTTATTGCAACCCTTGCCTTTATGAGAATACATAGCAGTCTTAAAATCCTGAAGTGGAAGATTTCACTAAGATGTAGTGATGTTATTTCATCAGAACAGATGGAATGGCTTTAATAGGTTTACACATACATTTCCTCTCTAACAAAACAAAACAAAAAAATCCGGAAAACTACTAATTAAAATAGTTTTGAGAATGTAGGCATGCATCAGGGATGCCAGCCACCCTGGAGCAGCTGGTCCTTTGAGAGTGGGTAATTTTGCCATCTCATGATAATGAAAAAGCATAGTTTACCATTACCTCATGTTCAGAATACTAATCATATCTTGACCACTATTTTTCTTGAAGTGAGCTATAGAAAAAAAATTGAAGGCTACACCCATTCAAACTCTACTAATTATTTCCTTTTGTGTACAGTGAAAGCATTAATTGTTAGTTACAAGTATAAACAAAACATAGCCTAACTCACATGGTTGTTCCTGAATACATAGGTGAACTAGGCAGCTTTAATAAAGTGCATAGAACACAAGATTAGCAAAGAGGAGGTCTGAATAGAAAGACACCTATCTCTTTGGATTTCAAATTCCCACAGGAAAAGAGGAAGCATGGCCATGGTTGGGGAGAGGATCCAGCAGACAGTTAACAGATGTAGATATATGTAACACTGGAGGTATGAACATTACTGATAGGTAGGTAAGACATGCTCAGAGTGATTTGTTTAAAAGTGAATCTGGCAGAAATTTAAAATTGTCATCAGGGCATCAACTGCGTGCTCTGTTAGTCTGGTCTCTCCACTCATTTCTTTCACTTTAGTTCATGAAATATTGATCTTCATTTTATAAATAGAGGGAAATCAACAGTAAGGTCATTCACTGTTGGTAAGGACGGGGCATGATTTCCAACTGGCTTTACCTATCTCTATGCTAATACAATAAATTTAGAGTTGTTTGCTTTAACATTAAAATAAAAACAGATGATGAATCTACACTGAAATACTTAAAAGGAGAGAATGTCGAGCTAGGGAACTAGGACATTCCCTTCCTCTCAGTTGCTTGAAATAGAATCTGGCCAGAGGGCCTCAGCTATTTAAAACGAATCTGTTTAACTGCAGATAACCTTTGTGAGTAAAGTCACCCCTTCAGTTTAAGGCACATCAATGTATCACTAGCTTCAAGCTCAAGTAATGCATCGCCACAGCAAAAAGTTCACCCTCTTATGATATTTCTGAGCCATTGTATAAGAAAGCCGTTTGCATACAGACTTCCTCTTCACTCTACTGGAACTGACAGTTTCACTCAGTGTTTGCTGTTTCAGATGTGAGTCTGTAGTTTTGTCTGGAGCAATTTCATCTTGTGGGACAGAATCAGCCACCCAGTTTAAAAAAAAATGATTTTAATAGTTCTCTGGAATTTCCTTTTGCAATTCTGATGTATTTTCTTCAGTCAAATATATTAGGAACCAAAGTCCATTTAATCACTAACATCTGTCTGCAGAAACACATCTAACCTTTTTATTTATCAATGAAACAACCTCTGACATGATGAGGCATCACTTGAAACTAATATTCAAGAAATTATTAGTTCTCTGTTGAGATTAAAAAAAAGAAGACTTACTTATTTTTATGTGCATTGGTATTTTGCCTGCATGTATGTCTGTGTGAGGGTGTCAGATCCCCTGGACCTGGTATTCAGACAATTTTTAGTGGCCATGTTGGTACTGGGTCCTCTGGAAGAGTAGCCAGTGTTCTCACCATTAACTAAGCCATCTCTCCAGGCCCAAGAATATATTTTATTTTATTTTATTTGCTTATTTTTTTTCAAGACATGGTTTCTCTGTGTAGCTTTGGTGCCTGTCCTGAATCTCGCTCTGTAGACCAGGCTGGCCTTGAACTCAGAGATCATCCTGCCTCTGCCTCCTGGGTGCTGGGATTAAAGGTATGTGCTACTATTCCTGGGTCAAAAACTTTTTAATGACTTATTTAAGAACTAATGCCATGTGACCCTCAGTGGAGTCAAGGATCATATGGAAAAACATCAACAGCAAGACAAATGATGAACAAAATGGAGGTCAATGGTTCCCAAAAGCTAATCAGAGTCATTTGGAGAGTTTATTAGGCCACAGTTGCTGATATACTGGAGATCTTTATTTATGTGGATAGAAGAATCTAGGAGATTGAACCTAGAATCTTGCATACATAAATGTGCACTCTAACATTGAGTCATACTCCCTGCCTCCTACAGTTTCTAAGCAGGTCTAGAAGAAGATTCAAACGCTTAAGTTCATGATGAACTTGGCTGTTCTGTCCATACTCTAGGTTTTGAAGGAGCAATCTGCTTGGCTCATGTCAACTCCAAAATGAATAGAAGTTTTCAATCTTATGAATACTAAACAATTATGACGAAAATCTTGCATTCTGATTATGCAGCCACTCAGTTCATTTTGCAACTTTTCACTCTTTGGAATAAATCTCAAAGGAAACCTGGACCAGGAGACCAGAGTGGCACACTGTGAGAAGCTGTGCACATGTAAACCATTTTCCAGCATGTACTTTATGTTCTAGACTGTTTCTGGTTCCTTTCCTTCAGCATTAGCCAATTCAGTCACTTTGTTCTCCATTTTCAAAATAGGACTCTGCTCTCCCCTTTCACTCTGGGTGAGAGTAACTGCAATTATTATGCATAGACGCCATCTTCTACAGTGAATGGACTGTTTCTCCCTCTCTATTTGCCACTTCATTTCCTTATATAAAATGCTTCCAGGAGTCGCTGCAGCTGTCATCTGGGAAACATCACAACTTTCCACAACGGGGGAAGAAATTGCTATTTCAGCACAGTGATTGGTCTTTTGGCTCTTTCCTGGAGGAGCAGAGCTGCCAGTAACAAATCTCAAGCCAGGCAGCTTAATGAGTATCACAAAGAAAAGAGGCATCGAATGGGAATTTCAAAGAGAGAAACACAGAACTGGACACTGCTGATTCTGCCTACTCTAAAATTCTGGCCATAGACAGGAGGACAGCATGTCAACTTTCATGAGATGGGTGCTGTCCCTTCCATCTAGATTCAGTTACTATAGCAGCTCCCTATCTGGCTTTTCTGGTGCCTATCTAATAAGCCAATCTCTGCTCCACCCTGAGACAAAAGAAGGTTACCCTTCCCAAATCAAACTTGTCAGTGTTTTTGCTCACCCCTCAATCATCAAGGCTTACTTAATACATATAAAATAACAACAGCGATTTATTAATATTTGTCTGACAAACAGTTTTTATTTAAGAAGTAATATCATGTGTGAAATTTAAATTTGGACTTATTCCTTTTATATTGTTCTCTAAACATGCCACTATATTTGATTTCATATTTCTTTCTGTCTTCCAAATATCCAGTTAAATCTGGTCTCATTCAGGGTGAGTTCATACTCCATGGCCTCAGGAAATGTTTTGGAATCACTGAAGTTCTTATTGCTTATAATGCCTGGCATGCAAACAAAGACATGGTGGTTCTCATCCAAAGTTGCAGGATGGGTACCTTGCTAGACCTACCACACCATAAAATAATTATACTTTAAGAAATATGTCTTCAAATGTTGGACTTACTCCCTCCTTCATTTCCCTCTATTCAAATATATTCCAACCCTAGACACGGATGTTGCCCCAGACAACATAATTCATAATTACACACTTTTTTCATTCTAATTCATTTTTGCTTTATGATAGTGATAAATATTTTGGTGAGAAGCTGAGATAGGCAAGAAACAAAGTATAGTGGGTAGGACATTAGGTTTATAAATCATGCACAAATTCTAGTTCAAGAGTTTTCCTATCTAGGTAGGCAATTTTATTCTGTGTCTTCATGTTGAACACAATGATTTTTAAAATTCTGTTCTACTGTCTGGTGTGTTACCAATCAAAATTTAAGATCATCCCAGCCTTTCATTTATCTATTTGGAAGTCAAGAGTACACCTCAAATAGATTAAAATGCCAAATTATTCTTATTTCTTTTCCGTGGAGAACTCTTTACTTCACTTTTCATTTTCACCAAGGTGAATTATTCTAACATCAGAAATGCATGACACGGCAGGGATGTTTGTCTCCTTTTCTCTTTGCCATACATCTAGTCTGTAACACACACACACACACTGTGGAATAATGCTTTTGTACACTGGTTTAATAAAACGCCGATTGGCCAGTAACCAGGCAGGAAGTATAGGCAAGATAAGCAGACAAGGAGAATTCTGGGAAGAGGAAGGCTGAGTGAGGAGACGCCAGCCTACTGTCCAGGGAGCAGCAAGTAATGACACACAGGTAAAGCCACAGAACACACAGCAACATATAGATTAACAGTAATGGGCTGTGTTTAAGTGTAAGAGCTTGTCAGTAGTAAGCCTGAGCTAATGGCCAAGCAGTTTTAATTAATATAAGTCTCTGTGTATTTACTTGGGTCTGAGTGGCTGTGGACTGGGCGGGACACAGGAAAACTTCAGCTACAAATGGTGCCAAGACATTGGGTGAGTGTTTCCACCTAAAACCTGAAGAAGCTTTAAAAAAATAATTCTAAAACAGAGCTAAAAACAGCTTCCTAGTTGTGTCTCTCAGGCAAGTGGTGAGCTACAATATGGTGGGTTCACAGTGGCATGTGGGCTTGACCTGCAGCATGGCAGATTCCCACCACAGTACACAGAGGTGTTTCCAAGCTGTGCAGTATGCTGTGTGTTGGATATAGCTTTTGCTAACACAGACAAAAGAAAGAAAGAAAGAAAGAAAGAAAGAAAGAAAGAAAGAAAGAAAGAAAGAAAGAAAGAAAGGTAGGTTTCTGGGCTACACACTGCTTTAACGGAGGCATAGACCCACTGCTTTTGAGAGGTGGTGGTACACATGACCCAGAGCTGGAGGTGAATTACCTCCGCCATGTTGAAAAGCTGAAATGGGCAGAGTCAGTAGCCAAGACTGCCACTTTTCGTCCTGGCCACATAGATTAGCAGTTTAAAGTCTCTCCTGGCCAGATAAGGATTATAGATTCAAAATAAGACAAATACAGATGGGAAAAACCCTAAACAATATACAGTGTGTGTAAAAATGTATGTAGGCTTAAAAGAGAGAGAAAAATATAGCAGTTATATAAGAAATAGATACTTTTAAAAAATAAAGTCTTTAAAGAGACAGTAAAAGTAATATAAAAATAAATCATGTAAAGATGGAAATCACACAGAGTTTGGATTATGTTGTTTTTGGGATTTTTAACTGCAGAGAGACATTTGATTGTAAAAGCTGCTGAGTTAAATATATATATTTAAATATATATTAAAGGTATCTTGATTTCAAAATTAATGTCTAAGGATACGTTGCTTTGGAAAAGAGGTTCTGCTTTTGTTTCCACAGATGAGAACATGTGGATTACTTCTAGGCTAATATGGTTTGACCAAGTAAGACCCCCTGAGAGGCACAGATTATCCAACATCCAAAAACAGCTTCAAGGCAACTGGCTCAGAAAATACAACATAACAGACTATTCCAGTCAGGACTTGACCATAATTCTTAATTTTCTCAGGATCCTCATAAGAATACAGTACCCTCTATCAGCAGGGAGTAGCCTAAAAGACTATGCCCACATTCCCCCCAAAAAGATTATGGATATTTGTCATTGTTTAAGTTGATGGTTACAAATTGTTATTGATCATAGTCAATATTTTTCTAAAAGAAGAAAGGGGGATATGATATGGAAATATAGAATATAGATATGATAGGATAAAAGGGTGGATTGTTGAACCTACTTTTAAAGAGCAACTTGTTTAAAATGTTTTACATTGGTATAGATTTTAGTTTCTTAATACAAATTTAAAGTTAATTTTGTTATACTGTATGTATATTTCTAGTCTTGTTTTAGGTATTATGTTTATGTAACTCATTTAAATTGTAATGTCTTTGATGAAGTTGAAGACAAGATAGTTATAATTTTCCTTGGTTATAATAAAAGATAAATTAGATATAAAACTTTAGACTCACAAATAAAGGATCAATAGAATATTTTTTTTTATTTTTAATTTTGCCAAATACAAATAGACCAGATATTGTAACTGTAATTCTTGCTTGATAACTGTTTGTTATATGTAATTTTACTATGTTAAAGTTAAAACCTTCCTTTTTAACTAAGCAGAAAAGGGGAAAAAGCAGACAAGGTGAATTCTGGGAAGAGGAAGGCTGAGTGTGGAGACACAAACCTACCGTCCAGGGAGCAGCATGCAATGGCACACAGGGAAAGCCATGGAGTACATGGCAACATATAGATTAACAGAAATGACCTGAGTTTAAGTGTAAGAGCTAGTCAGTAGTAAGCCTGAGCTAATAGCCGAGCAGTGTTAATTAATATAAGCCTCTGTGTGTTTACTTGGGTCTGAGTGGCCGCAGACTGGGTGGGACACAGGAAAACTTCAGCTACACACACACACACACACACACACACACACACACACACAGTGCACAGAGATGGGAGAGAGAGCGATTGAGTAGAGTTTTAGATTCCTTCTCCTACTAGTTCCCTCTAGTTCTGGCTCTTACTATCAACCACCTAGATTCTAGTAAATCTTATCACTTCCCTTTTTGCCTCTTGCATTATCTCCTTATAATTCCATGTTAGTTGTAGCTTGTCTTGCTGTGATGAAACATATAACTAAAAAAAAAATTGGGGAGGAAAGGTTTTAGGTTTTATTGGACTTCCATTTCCACTTTGTAATCCATCATTGGAGGAAGTCAAGACAGGAACTCAAACAGGATTGTAACCTGATGGCAGGAGCTGATGCAGAGATCATGAGGAGTGCTGCTTACTGATTTGCTCTCCATGGCTGGCTCAGCCTGCTTTCTTATAGAACCCAGGATCACCAATGGATTCTGCCTTCCTCCATCTATCACTAATTAAAAAAATACTGTGGTGATATTGTATCCCCCAAAATATTGTGCACCCTAATAAACTTATCTGGGGTCAGAGAACAGAACAGTCACTAGACAGAGATAGAGGACAGAAAATGGTGGCACACACACCTTTAATCCTGTTACTTTGGAGGCAGAGATCCATCCAGATCTCTGTGAGTTCAAAGCCACACTGGAAACAGCTGGCATGTTGACACACGCCTTTAATCCCAGCAAGTGATGTCAGGAAGCAGAAGGGTATATAAGGCATGAGGACCAGGAAATAGAACCTTTTGATAAGCTCTTAGGCTTTTAGCAGCAGTTCAGCTGAGATCCATTCAGATGAGGACACAGAGGCTTCCAGTCTGAAGAAACAAAACCAGCTGAGGAATAGGTGAGGTGAAGTTAGCTGTGGCTGGTTCTGTTCTCTGATCTTCGGGCATTCACCCCAATACCTGGCTCCAGGTTTGTTTTTATTAACAAGACCTTTAAAAATACCCTAGAGGCTTGCCTGCCACCCTCTTCAGATGATGCTAGTTTATGTCAAGTTGGTGTAAACTAGCCAGCACATCCCTTTTCTAATCTATTTTCAGAATCTTGTTACTGATTGCCTTACCCTATATTTAACAGTCTTCGATTGTTTCTTACTGCCTATGGCAGACTCTCAAGCATTTAAAATCACTAAGTCAAGCTCTATTTGCAAATTAAATCTTGCTCAGAATCCATATAACATACATTTATAATTATTAAAGTCACAGGAAAGGCAGGGTTTTCATGATTTCTGCATCAGAGAAAAAAGGGAATGAGAACATGACTTGCTGGAAGATGTTATCTGTTTCTCTCAGGGGTTCTGAGAGAACCAGAGTCAGCATGCTACAAATAAGTGAGCAGAGCCCATTGCACACAGAGAAGATTGTGGGTAATGCTTTTTCTGCTTCAGGCTTAGTGCCCCAACTGAAAAGCGTCCTTTTCTAATCACAGAAAGGCTTCCCCTGGGCTACTGGTAGCAAAGCTCTTCAGGATCTGAGGAATGAAGACTGACTCTGCCTGCCTGTTGTATAAAGCCCAAAGACCTCCATAAGCACACAAATCCTCAACAATCTGGTTGCTAGTTACCTCCTGAGCCTTGTCTCTTGTTATATGTTGGTTTTCTCATACATTACACAAATTCATGGTATAAGCCTGTCCTTGGCTAGCTAGGCCACCTGTAGATTTCAGTGTTCTGTTAAGTACTCTACCTCATTTTCAACACCGATGCTCACTCTAAAGCTGCTTTATAGTTTAACAGTAGAATTAGAAAAACAAACTACTAAAATTTCATGTAAATGTTATAGCACAGTGGGAACATATTGAGAAAAAATGTTTTAAGAATATTGAAGGAATCTTCTTAAAGCATCTAAGGTAGCTGAGATTGAGGGTCATGTAAGATGTTCAATGGGTGGGCAGAGAGGGAACTCAGCTTCTGGAACAGCTTAGCAGCTGATAAGATGGGTCACAGGATCAGGCCTGGAAGTCCTGCAAGGCTTGATAAGGAATTTGGACTTGAACCCCGAAGCAACAGAAGTGGTTGTACTTAATGATGTACTTACTTCATTGTGATGATTGTACTTAAAGCTAGATTATGGTTTTGTAAGAGACCATTGCTCCCACCCCCACCTGCCTTCATGTGGAGAGGAAGACTTAACTAGGTTTAGAAGAAAGGATAAAGAAAGCATGGGCTATCTTTAGAGTATTGGGTAACCTCTGTCCCCCACTGGACCTCTGGTATTGACAGGGTAGGGAGAAGGGACAGAGGAGAGTGCTTACTAGGATCTACTACATATGTCACTGGATTACATGTGGGAAGTGAGGAAAGGGAAGAAGAATTTATTTTATTTCTATTTAAAAATTGTGAATCACTCAGAGGAAAAAATCTACCTTATTGACTTTTGAATATTTAGCACCTCCAGTGGTACCTGGAAATGAGTTGGCACAGATTATAGGCTTGATAAATACCTAAATAAATTTAGAAGTGTGGTTGTTAGTCAATGACATCTCTGCTGTGGATATCCACACCTTCTCCAGTTATCTTGTACCACAATGATGCTCTCTTGCCATTCCATCCTCTCTGGCATAAAAAGAATGAGCTCCAATTTATTCCTCCTAAGATA